>DWDX01002517.1:0-15065 GCA_018245675.1 Agara michaeli
GGTGAATTGTGGGTGTGTTCTACACTCCTCTGCCTACCCCTTAGGGGATTACAGGCGTGATGTTACGTTTATCCACATAGGAAACTTTTTTAACTGGCAGTTATTTAAATTGAACATACATATAATCATTCATTCATTCATACATATTATTAGGAGTGGAAATGCCTGAGAAAGTAATATTCAGTTAATAAAATTAAGATATTATACCTATCGGCTCTTCTTCTAGAAACGAGTATTTACCGCGACTACTGAACCCTGGAGCGTATGTATACCACCACGCTGCCCCGACGCGATTTGGTAGAGGATTAATATCGGATAAACGTTGTTTTAACACATTCTAATATTATTTTATAGGTCCACAAATATATCGATGATGTGAGACTTCAAAGAGCCCGCAACCAACTCTACAGCTGGCAGCCATTAGTAAGCCGTAAATGAAATTGAGTGCCCACAAATAGTATCAAACGAAGATTAAAGTGGTATTAACAGATTAACGATTTCATTGATAGTAAAACTATATCGTGTCGTTAACACAAAGACGTTTAATTCCACAAATATGGTTACATTTAAAGATTTTACACAATGATTCGTTCAGATTCACTGACATTACAAAGTTAAATTTACTTGTACTTGGCTCAATAATAATTGTCTTTGTTAGATTTTGATCATGAAAGTTTCTAATGGCAATGGAATTTCTAATGGCAATTTAATGACAATTGTGAGAATGATTGTCTTCCGTTTTTATATGTAATACATTTATAATCAATAACATTGAATTTGGAACATAACGCCATTTAAAAAAAAACATAATCCGTTCCATTGTAATAGAAACTATTTACGTGTTTTTTTTTAATTAGTTCAAACCAGTTTGCAACAAAGGCGTCAGCTGAAACCGCCAAAGGAGTCCCGAGCATGACATGACAGCTTGACAATCTGTGAAAAGGAGCTAAATGGGGCAGCAGGCGTTTGATTCGTGCTTTTGAATCAAACAATGAACAACATTAATTTGATCCGTTCAAGCCGGTCCCGCCGTTGTAGATGCGCATTTTGCGCGGTGTCATGAATTTCAAAAAAATATATCTATTTTAAAGAATTTACGGGTGATAAAAGACAGAAATGAAATGTAACATTTTATACGTCAAAATTCGCAGTTTTTACCACTTTTCAATTATCACTGACAGTTTTATTGTTCCACTGTTGGACTATGGTTTTCTTTAAAACAAGAAGGCTTAGAAAATGTTATGAAGAATTTTTAGGTTAAGTTGTAACGAGTGATATGATGATGTTAAAAAAAGCGGATGACTTGGTGAAGTTAGATGTTAATGCCAACTAGAAGTTGGCTTTCTTGGATTAGGAAGTTGAAATCTAACGAGTTAGCGATATCCTACACTTTTTACCTACATTCATTTTCAGTTTAATACAATTAGTCATGTGTGATTTTAAAAAAAAACCTCATTGTATAATTAAAAGGTTTCAGTGAAATGTACAGACAGCAGAAACTAAAATTATATTTTTTGGAAATGGGTTTTTTGAGTTTATAGCCTTTTTAATATGTCATCAAAGAGGTTTTATATTTATAGTAGAAACATAGTAGATTAACGATCCAACTGTTGGAGAGAGGACAGTTTCGTTTAAAGACACTTGTGAAATCAAAGAAAATTGCCCACGATTGTCCGGTTGCACTCTTCTCCACGACCCACTGCTGGGCATATATATTTCTTCCGCATCTGCAGGATGCCCGAAGCACTGAAACACTTACTCAAATGCCTTGAAGAAATATATGATGTAGCGAGTTATATAGAAATATAAAGTACCGCGCAATTTTTTTTTTTTAATCGACTAATTTGAAACAATAGGTTGCACGATCAAAAATTTTTTTTACATCTCGAACTATTATAATAACAAGTAAATTGAAAAACATTGTCATTTGGATAAGCGCCAGTCCGTACGTAGCTCTGTAGTTAATAAACCGTAACTCGACGAGTAAAAGCCGACATGTATTTTAAAAATAAATAGCTAATTAGTCACTTGCGGTGTCCACTAACTGCCTTCCGAAACGCGAGCTGGCTGTCGATATATTTAGTAAGTAGTTATAGCACTTTAGAGAAAATGAAAACCCAACAAAAATACCTGCTGCATTTTCAATTTAACGTTTGAAATCATTGCAAAACGTCACGTTATATTTTTTTAAAATGTGAAATGATAAATATTTTACACGGTTGTAAAAAGTGAAAAAGATAAAAAACTTTACCGACTTTCAAAATTTTGAAAGTACTTAATCATAAGTGGTATTTTTTTAAAGAAAACAAATTGAACGCATTAAAAAATGAAGAGTTAGTAATTTAAAAAGGACTCTCATGTATATTCGACGTAAAAAGTTAATAGTAAAGACAAAAAAAACCTACCAAAAATCCCGCGCTGCGTCCGGAAAATACAGTCGCGTTTTAATCTCGCGTCTTATAAATAAACCAAACGCACGCCGCCGCTAACTGCCGCTGAATTACTGCACTAGATACTTTGCCACTATCAAAAGTATCTCAATATTGACGAAGTGTGATATTTTAAAAAGTTATACCGCCCGGGAGCCGGTCGAGCACTCGGTGGAAGTACGAGCTCTGCGTCCAGCGAACGCCGGCGTGCAACTGCGCGGTACATCACTAACGCCTGGTATATATACGGTATATATACGTCTGGTATATTACCTCTGACCGATATCAACAATCAAATGTCAGCGCAGCCCCGCCCGCCCGCACCGCGCGGGGATGAATCCCCCCGGTAAGGGATGCAGTATTGATCGATAAAGGATAGACACGGGAGGCTGTGCCTGACATGCAAATATGAAAAGCAAAGGTTTACAGCACAACGTTCATTACATTTTTTAGATATACCTAATTATTTATTATCGCTCAGATGAAAAGCTCGGATACTAAGGTAAACTTTGTTTTTTTGTCGACCCACGTTTCGCGTGATTGTTCCACTGCTGGACAGGTCTCGTCTCTTAGTAAAAAGATTGGGCTTGAGTCTACCACGCTGGCCAAGTGCGGATTGGCAGATTTCACACACCTCAAAAAGATAATATTTTTTTAATAATAATCATAACGGTTCTGATTTGACTTCATTATTATAGTCTAATTGTATAACTGGCCGACACGAATGCGTTGTTTCGTCCCCGGGTGTGTTAGTAGATCTGTCCGGTGACAATTTGATGTCAGCGCAACCCCGCCCTGCGTGGCTCGTCTCTCTCACGACTAATTTGCGGAAAAGCATGCAGTATTGATTGGGCAGCTGACAAATTATTGGATTTGAGAAGTACTGCCGTACGGAGTAATAAAAAAGAAAAGTAGAGGATTTAGTCTCTAATTCCTTTTTAATCTGTCTTGCTCATAACAGTACCTTTAGAAGTTATTAACTTTAAAGTGTCATGTCATGTCAGGGTAGGCAGAGAGCATCGAGTGCCAAATATTTATATCCTTCGACCTGACGTGCTTTTTCTACATTTTTTCCTTTAAAACTTGATATTGTTTACCCCAACGGCCACTATTTTAGTGCTATCTAGTACCTAATAAAATTGGTTTTATTATTTCAAATGGTTTCCAATTAATGAAGGACTAAAGTACTAGTTATAAATTATAAGATTTATAATAGACAACGAAAACAGTTTAATTCCGGCCTGTTACAATTCGGAAACAAGATGATATCAGCCATTTGCAATTTCTAGGTACTTATTTTCATTTAAAAATTAAACAACACTAATTAGGTGTTTATAGAACGGCATCGCCTAATCCCTTTATCAAAATATTATAACCGCAAAGCGTTTAATTCATTTGTTTGTATTGCAAACACACTGTATTAAGAATATTATTTGACATAGTTAGCCGTGATCCATTTAAAGCAAATAGTATTCAATTAATGGTCCACCAGCCACCTAGTGTCAAATAAGAGAAACTGGGTACAAAATGCACCAGCGTTTAGTTTGAAGCTTTGATTATCCATCGAAATCTTGACAATTGAATAATTAAAATTCAAATTTGTAATCGTTTTAAAAGGTACGGAAATTATGTTCAATTGTAGAGTTATTATTTTAAAGATTACAATCTTTATTTTAATTACCAACGAAAAACATTTGTCTTGCCAATATTTGCTTAAATAATTTTAAGAAAAGTAGAAAGTAATATGCTGCCTATTGAGTCTTCTACTAGTAGTCTACGTTTCGGCAAAATTGTGATCAACGTAATTTGTATACCCACCCACTGTAAGCCCGAATGACAGTGTGAGAAAACAACGAACAGATACTCCATCTAGTGTCGAATACCTTAAACCCAGATATAATCCGTTACATAAATGAGCGGCCATTTTGCATATCAAATGAAGTTATCCTAAAATATCTTTGCAATCGCTCCATAAAAATAAAATTTTACCATTTTATCAACAAGTATTTCAAATATCTACAATCGTGCTATTAATATTTCAGGTATATAATAAGCAGAATACAACTCTAATTACTACAAAACCATTACTTGCGGACACCGTACGCTGCGCCTTAATAGAATTATTTTGATTACTTAAAGCTTACCGTTTATGGTAAAGATTAGAATGCGTTTCAAACTGCCTCGTTATTGTTGGGGGAAATGGACGCCATTGCGATCTGCACGCTTAACTTGAGACACAAAAGTTTTCACGGTACATGAAAGTTCATTAACAAAGCCTATCCGGCTCAGGTATGAAGTACTCGTCCACGGAATTTGAGCTGACGAGAACTGAGCTGTACCAACGCGAGATTGCAACTGGGCGGCAGGATTGCTTTTCTTGTCATGTACATAATATATGTACATGTTATATGATGTTAGCTCTGTCGATATCAACAGTTACATGTCAGCGCAGCCCCGCCCGTCTCCTCTATGCGGGAATAGATTTCCAGAAAGGGTTGCAATATCGATCAACAGAGCCGCCAGGAGCTGTCTGTCTGATGATGCGAGGTCTAATCTACAGTTCCAGTAATTCTCTCTAATAACTTCGACAACGAAAACAACATTAAATAGTCAAAAATAACGAAACACATTTGTTTTTTCATCTAACAAAAAACATAAACCCTTGCATGCGGTCCCAACCACCTATTTGGCTTGTTAAAAGATTTGGCTAAACGGCAAACAGATATCAATATCGCTCATAAACCAGTTCATAACCCCTCTCTTAGGTACAGATACTCTGTGTGTATCTAATTAGTTCATATACAAAACATAAAAATGTGCATTTTTTAAGGAGAATTGTGTGAGGAGACCCATGTCCAACAGTGGCACAATAAGTAGCTTGGTGATGAAGATTGATGTAAGTACAGTAACAGATCATAATATAGAGAGTCAGGTCGCAGAGCAGTCTTTGTTATTTTCACATAGCTACTGGCCAATGACAATGTAATCGGACATAGATGATGCTGCATCAAAACACAATAATGTTCCATACACGTGCAGAGGACTGTCGAATTCTTCTCATGCAACATTTTTCAAATAAATAAATGTATTAATGCAACAGCAACGCTCATAAAAAAAACGTCTTTTTTACGTGTAGAGAGACAGCTGTCGCTGATGTATATCTGCAACCAACCACGAAAAGCATTGCGGAATGGATTAGTCAGTTTCGATTACTTTGGGAATTAATTGATGACAGAACTGCATGAATAAAACTATTGAGTATTAGTTTAATTGTTTCGTATTCAGCAATAAGGAAATTCTAGCCGACCATTTTTAATTTTCAATTTATGGAAAACGTACAAAACCACGGCGATTATCAATCTATGTATAAATTCTTACGCTTATTCAACGCCTGTACCATTTCACATTTGGACATGGATATTGAAGGGCATAGGTTATCACGCTTGCAAATTAGCAAACTGCAGACGCCTTAGAGAATATTACAGCGAGTTCTCAGGAACCCAGGATTCTTGTCGATGCTTTCAATCACATTTTCTCTAAATCTGTAATATAATGGCTGACTAGGGGGCCTGCGGTCAGATGTGGACTATTATAAATTGATGATATCATGCGATATGCGATACAAATAGCTTTTAAAATTAAAATTGTACAATTTAAAATTTACAAACTTATATCGTGTAAACTATTCAAACCTCAGAACACTGAACTGGAGATATAATTTTAAAACACCTATGGATCCTTATTAGTATTTGAATTAAAGTTTGCCCTAAAATCGCCAAATCTTTGTATTATAAAATTCAAATTCAAACTTACAGTACAAATTTATTTATGAAAGTATTGATATTATTTCTATAAATGTTTTACACTGTCAAAGGCAACCGAAACTCGCTTTACTTGCTAACTAGCAACGCCATCTTGTGATCAATATCGTGAACCAGGTACGACAAACTAGCAATATCATCATATCAATAGTAATAATATCTTTTAAAATTCGTGCAATCGATTGATAAAAATGCCTTTTTAAGAAGATATAAATATATAACAAGAATATTTAAAGTTTAATTGACGATATTTTAAGAGTTATAAAGTATGATCAATTTATTTACAACAGCAAAAAAGCTTGCACAACGAAATTTATCTTTCTAATAATTCATTTTATTTACTTTAATCGTTGAACATATTTTAGTACTATAGGTTCTTGTTACATAAATATCTGTTTCAAAAAATGGTTATATAATAAAACTATTCTAAAATCAAAAAACATGGTAACGAAAACCATTTTAATTTAACTCTAAAATGTTATTGTAAGTCTTATAATAGGAATTTTTTTGCAATGAGACTGAGTAGAATATATCTTTCATTTTAGTCATCGAAAGAATGGCACTTCCGAATCTCCGAACTAATGTCGAATGCCAGAAAGAGTGTAAAAAAATGCATGTTTTTAATTTAATTATAACATCCCATTTTATGTGATTCGTTTATTTGAATTAGAGATTAATGTCTAATCAAAATACACAGTGTGAAGAAAGTATATGGATTTTCGAAAACATTATAGCGGACATATTTGATGCAACAGATTATTATTAAACTTAACTCGGAATAAAACAAAAACGCGCTCTCATTCGAACGTAATGAAATTCAATTCGTCGTAGATTATTTCGGAAATTTTACTTCTGCGACTAAACTTATATTAGGGCAAATCGAAAGACAAGATTATCGACACTAGACCGAGCTGCCATGTACTACGCCATCTAGTGGCGAATATTAGAAACCGTAACCAGGTGAGGCTTACACACCTACTAAAATGCACCGCCATTTCCATATGAATCTCGTTATCCTTTACAATCATTGCAATCCACATATAAAATTATAATTTTACGACTACATCAATTAGTCATAAAAGTGTTTTAAGCTGTACTGGTAATATTTTCATAATTAATATGCATTTTATTAAAATATGTATGTACAAGATCCTTCATCTTGAGCGATCAGTCAAAGACCATTAAATATGTAAAACAAAATACTAAAATTTTTGAGACGAAAATAAATTGATATAAATTAGAAAACAATCCCGACAAACACTATCAAACCTTCAATATCAATATCGGTGAAGTCCGAAAACGATTATTAGTTCGCCCGTGTCCGCCATTTGCAATTTTCAGATGCAACACAACTATAAAATATTAAACTGAACGCGCCCCTAAAATGATGCGTTCAGAATGGCCTTACCTTGACACTAGGTAATTCTATTTTCTCCCAAGAGTCTCAACTTGACCTCCGTGGACCCCAGTCGAGATGAGCCATACGCTGGCTGACGAAAACCTCCATTGAAAAGCTCAGCAGAAGGCCAAGTTTGCCGACCTTACTACTCTTTTCGGTCGAAATACAACCGCCACTTTGAATGGTTCGCAAAATGAGTTATTAATGTACGAACGGATTTTTTACTGCATTGGATGCAATTATTTTTAACATGTCAACCGACCTTACTAAGAATTTGTTTTTATAGCGCGTTAAGCAAAAGACAAAAATAGTGTCACACGCGCAACAATACAATGAAATATAAAATACACTCATTAATAACTGTACCATTGTTGTACGCTAGAATGTCTGTATGTAGTCAGCAAATATTTTTGAACAATAAAAACATATCCTCGATCGTGATCTTCAATGGGTTTCAAAACTAAGATTAAAATGGCAAATATCAAAATCCCGAAACCAACAATCGAAAATCGAAAGGTCAGCCACCGGGCGCACAAAGGGCTCGAATGGCACCGCTATAAGTGACTTACCTTCAGCAAAATCCCATCTCCAGTAAAGCCCGGAGCGCGACGGAGGTAGGAAAACGGCCTTAGAAAAGGTTGGGACTAAAAAAAGTGCGTTAGTTTTAAAAATATAGAAAAAAACGCATCAGAAAACGTTCGCAGCACGACGTCGAGCGGAGAACTGTCCCGGGCGGGGCGCGGGGGGGCGCGGGAGGGGCGGGCGGCTCTATTGATCGTGATGCTGCGCAGCCTCCGGAGCTTCAGGCCTTACAGACCCTGAAAGAAGCCGTTTCGGCTTAGATATCCATTGCTTGTTTTACTGTTACCGACCAATACATAACTGACCTAGCCAGAGCACTTTAGGGACTTACGTAAATAGGATTTCTCATAGCGGTAGGAGACAAAGATTTCCTACCTGCTCGAGTCAACAGAAAATTTATTTGCCAGTACTAGTAAAGCTCCTGACCTGGTCTACCGCTTTCTTTAAGTGAAAGCTATAAACTATAGTTTTACCACATATCCATTTTACCGACTAAATACAACAAACTATTGTACTTTGAAATATTCCAAGTGTCTAATATGAAATAACCCATTTTTTATCTTATTTAAACCCACATTTTAACCCATCTTAAAAAAGATTTATGAAGACATTTATTAATGTGTCTGCTACGAAAAAAGAAAATAAATGACAACTTTAGTACAAACAACCTTGTCCTAATATCTACTTCTATATTTTTTTCTATACTTTCTATATTTCTAAGGGTACTTACCCACTACTACATAAAAAAGACAAATTTAAATTGCGAATATAATATATTGTCTATAGTTCGAAGGGAACTTGTACATTGTACAATATGATGACATGAAATATTATACAGATACGTACAATATTGGTGGAGATAAGGCTTAAGGTATATGGGTGAGTAGTTTTCTCAAATACCCAGCCACACCAAGATGGAGGTATACTCAACATACCCTCATCTTAGTTTAATGGCAATCCGGCATATTCCAGCCAGTAATGTACTACAATTACTTTAAAGTTACCTTCCGTCCGAACATCGGTACCCACCGTGGACGCATTTGTACAAGCCACCTCGTTTATACACCCGAAGGACTTAAATACCTGCCAGTTACCTTTTATGTGCTATTTATTAAAATACATAATTTAGAGCAGCTATAATTAACATATATGAAAATATAAAGATTTCATAGCTGAACGTCTGTCTAATTTTGTAACTATTTAGAATAAACACAACTAGAAATTTAATAAAAGTGACACATAAATATACTCACACAAAGTGATAATATTATACAAAATAGTACATAAGTCTTAAAAAAAATTGTTGAAAACTTGGCGAAAATAACTCCGCTTATATATTTTTACTATATTTTTACTTAGCTAAAAACTTACATCATAATAGTTGGAATGTGGATGTTCCAGCAACGACGATTAAGAGGGCAATTGTTAAGGTTTTTTTTGTGTGTAATAATGCATCCTTCACTGACATGACATAGAATAATGTCTATGGTTGCAAGCAAATAAAAAATTATGTACGTTTATAATCTATGTTGGAGTTAAGGCGGGAAATCACATAGGCATGATTATTGTTGGTCGCTCTTGCGTAATAATGGCGCGAATTTTTTGTGAGGCGATTATGACATGAAGGAGTTGTGACTAGAATAAGTATTGTTAGCATTATCTTTAATTAATTAATGGAAACAAAATGGTAGAAGCGCTTGTCTAATTGATTTCAGTCATAATTTTAATGCTACGTACCTGCAACATTTTACGTAGCTTTTACGCCAATGTTGTAAATCAATTTTACATATTTATACAATGTATCCTCGAACTTTTTTTTTATGTTATGAGAGTAGGGAAAGAGCTGGCAGCAGTCACGAGTGGCCGCTGCCGCCCATAGACATCTGCAACCAACCTCTGATAGGGCTCTAGGGACAAATTGTAATAACAATTGCTTCACGGCAGAAATAGGTGTGGCGGTGGTACTTTCCCGGGCGAACGGTATACAGGTTCTACCACCTTCCGAACTCACAAAACTATTAGAAAATTGCGGGTTTTGGGCTGCTTTTTTGTCAAAGTTATTTTTAATTTTGTCACCTTCGCAAAACGTTTCTTAACTCTATAATGTAGGTTTGAATTATGGTTAAAATGACGATTACTTTAGGTAAAATGTATTTATTAAGGCACACAGCAGCAGTCAAAGAATAACATTTAACATTTCATTATATCAGAATCTGTGTTCATTCGTCGTTACTACGGCAATAGAAGATTGTTTTTCGTCAATGATTGTTTAAGTACAATTCGCACGGGCTTCAGTTATTTTTAGACTTCGAGAGTAAAAAATAAGCTCACGTTAACTGCAAACTTGGTATATTTTTCATACATTATTGCTACTGGGTTAAGTTTTCCGAATTATGAAGTTTTTCTCATACGGTCTAGTGATGGATGTGACTATAAGCAGTCCTTCAGTTCTTTCGTTCGTTCAGAACGATATCAAGATGAGATAGATGGTAGACATTTTGCATATATATTCTACATATATATACCGTAAGTGAGCAATAAAGAAGGAATTTTGAAAATTGCACCCCTAATGGGTTAAAGTAGGCGTAGAATGATTTTACAAAAATTCTTCGGTTTCGCTTATAAACAACTGTAATTTGAGATTCACGCTCATTAGATTAGTCTTTCGAACTATGTATAAATTCTTTAATATAAATGCTAAGGATTTTGGAATTAGATGGATTACGAATCGAGCATACATATAAGTAGCCGCTGAGAGAATATTACCATCACGCCAGGTCCCTAAAGTGGGACGCAGTAAGCATTGTGTGAATAATACCTCGATCCTTACAAAGAATTTCTGAAAAAATAACACAGGATAAAAATATGTCAAGATTAAAGTTGTGCACGCAGACGTAGAAGTGAAAGTGCTAATACATATTTTAGTGTTCGCGCCGACGACAATGACGTGTAAACATCTAACATGCTGCGACATATTGCTGCATTTCGTTACGGTTATGTGACTCAGTGCGACGTCATTAAAATTATAAATAACTGATTGCATATATGTGCGTATTTCAGTTTATATAATATTTGTTGCTATAAGGTCTGATATTATCCGCAATGGCGCTGGAGTCCGTTACAAAAATTATGTGTTGTATCTGTTTTTTATCAAGAAGAAAAATAAATTTCTCCAGCTCAATGATGTCTATGTTAATTTATAATATCTAACATTTGTAATTTCTTTTGTAATTATTTAACTAAGCACGTCTATCTAAGCAAGATGTAATGGCTAAAGATATTTGTAACGTCAATTTTATATATCTAAATCCAAGAAAAAGAGCATTTTGTATCTATCATTCTCCAAAATCTTTATGTATACTCAAATTTGTGAAAATGAACGGTTCGTCTTTGTCAACCTCAAACTCATTATCGCTCAACTTGGCAGATCGTTAGCGATAAGCCAGCGTGTCGGTCCGCGAGCGCTTCATACCACGGCGTGTCCGTGACTCTCCATCTCTGATAATACGACAAGAGATTGACATCCTGCTCGCGTGCTCGGGCTTGCCGCTGCGATGAGCTTGACGTGGAAACCGAAATTGCCCTCTGGTCCATGGGATATTAGAAATATATCTTCAAATTCCCCTACGATTTTTCTTCTCCTGTGGCTTATTGTCACGAAAGTACACCTGATCTTAAGTTAGGCAGTGCCTGTGTTATGGTAACCAGATAGCTGACAAAACATATACATAAACGTCTAAATAGATAGCTATGTAGAAAATATGCTCATCAAACAAATATTTTTACTAAGCGGGAATCGAACGTGGTTCAGTAGCTACAAGGGCAGCGGGCCAGTCAATTTAAAGCCTGTAAAAATTCTTGCTGAGAAGGAATGTGTTTTTTTAATTCTTCTATTTAATTTTAGGTAAGTGAACAGTATTCTGAAGCGCTTATTACTTGCGGCAAGTTCAAAGCCGCAGCTCGCCCCAGTTCAACTTCTTATTGGGCCAAATTCCTCGAAAACTGTATCCTCCACTCGAAGTGCATTATCGGCGGAACTGCTAAACTTGTCTTGTTACGTAACGTCTTGAAAGTTTAAAACACTTGACCACATGCAACATTTCATTTATCCATTTGAAGGCGCAGAAGAGCCTTCACGGGAGTTCACAATCTTGTAAATATACGGACAGATTAAAAATCTTATATATCTATTAATGATTTCGATTAACACAAAATATCTTTTCTGATAACATAATAATTATTCATATTATTTATAACAGATGAAATATGTTCTGGAAAGTCTTCAATTATTACGATGCACAGCGATTTATCCCTAACGCGGTGCGCTGGCGTCGCCTCGAATGGTGCTCCTATTCCAAGATGGCTGCTCCGCTACCAAATTGCCATACAAGTTGACAATTAAATTCATTAAATTAATTGATTGTGATACGGATTTGATTGTGATGTACACATTTTTACTTTTATATTTTAATTTTATGCTTGTGTGAAATCTTGTATTTCACCATAAAGCTGCACAATAAATGGTCTTACACACAGAAACGGAACCTACTTCAGTTAAAAATTGGGCCGAGGGCTTAATTGCGTGCCATTCGGTCCAAAAAGGGTTCTTCACACAGTAATACCGCGGAGTTGTGAGTTATACTAGAAGTTTAATAGGAGCGACCTGGCCTACTTGGTGTGTGAAGGGTCGTTTACCTGTGAACATGGGCACCGCCAAGATTATTTTGAAGGTGGTTCATACACACACTAAATGCATTAAGTAATAAAAATAATTACTGTCTATAATAACTTGCTTACAGAAAGGCTTGTAAAATTAGGCATTTATATTACCCGTATCAATAAAAAAACTGCACCCCATTTCAAGCATAAAGCAGAACTCTATATGCGATATGTGCTAAATTTATTATTTTTAAATATGAATTTATCAAGGGTAACCTCAAATTTGTTATTTCAGCTTAAAAATATGTACAAGGAATGCTATCGAATATCGATCACTGTGCGATTTGTAGTAATAATAATAAAAACCGAACGCAACTTACATACCGATCCGAACAATCGTGAGAGTGGAATAGTATGAAAATTTAATAAATCCACAATCCAATAAACGCCAGACCACAAAGGTTGGGCCTTCCAGATCAAATCAATCTCGAATACTAAAGGGATTGGCGCCTGCACAAAAGATATGCGCACGCCGTGAGAATATAGTATTTGCGATGAATAAATGGCAGGCGTTTTTCTAATAGACGCGTGAGGGCACTATATATGATGTTATATGCTCACACGCTAAGACTCTCACTTTGCTTTGGTTTTACTTCAAAGATATATCTCTATAAATAAAGATAACAACTTTCATATGCTTATACGAAAAGACTGATGAACTTAGAAGCACGTTAGTTCTGTAAGGATAGAGCTGGCTTAATGGTATATAAATAATAACGATAAACATACATAAATATTGCCCGGTCTAATTTCAGATGCGGTAAACAGAAACTAAGGAAGTCATCATACATTATCACGTCTTTTCTTGATCTGACCTCTACAGATGTCGCCGGTTTGATCTTAGTATCGCCTAGATCTTCTTCCAACACCGGTAATATTCTAAGTTACAAAGCGATATGTTGTTACGACGTAGGTACGAAACTTAGGTCAGGTGCCCGCGGCTCTCATCTCGATACAAAGGGCAGGACGATCGATGCATCCCGGATTACGTTGTTAACCGACATAGCGTCCCAGCACGACCTACATCAATACCACAGACTGCACAATTCAACAGAACGGGCAAAATAAGAAACCAACAAACAAACGCTTACTAAATACACTCTAGCTATCATGGCCGTATATATAGAGAGAAGAGTCAGTCCATAACAACTTGTAGTCAAAAAGAAAGAAAAAGATTTATTCGTAACGATTAAGCACTGACCTCGTGGTCGAGTGGTTAGAGACCCTGTGCAAAACCGGAGGTCACAGTTTCAAATCCCACCCAGTACAGACATTTGTGTGTTCTATGTCTGGGTGTAAGAAAAATATCTATATAAGTACTATATCGTATGTATATATGTATGTTTATCAGCTGTCCGGTTACCATAACACAGGCATTCTATTGCCTAATTCGGAGTCAGATAGCCGCGTGTGGAATTGTCTTCTGATCATTATTATTATTATTATATTGAAGGTCGGTAACAGATGCGTTGTTTCACGACTTATATGTCCTCTATGTTCACGACATATCCACACCGTTTAGAGTGAAACAGAAATTGATTTGCTCGCTCGCTCTATCGTGTACGAGTCTGTGGCCAGTGTACCTATGCCGTGACGTCAATTCAGCCGACCTAGATCCGACATTGTATCTATACTAAGGACTTAATTAAATTCTGATTGCTTTTAGAACGAGTTAGAATTTCGTTGCCACCCGAATATTAATACGCCCACATACAACGAATGGGACCTTGGTTTAGTATTAGACACTGATGTTGTATTCAAAACTTATCTTTAGACTTAATGTGGGCATTAAAAGGAGAAAAATCCATTCGGAATCATCCTTATTACTGTTTTGATATAGAGAGAAAGAAAGATAGATAGATATCTGGTTTCCTTAGTTGCTGACCACATGTACGAGTATATATAGATACTAGCTGTGCCCGCGGCTTCGTCCACGTTTGAATTTAACTAAAATCTAAGAAGATTTTTACAAACCTTCATCCCCTATTTTACTCCCCTTAGGGGTGTAATTCATCAATATCCTTTCTTAGGGGATGATTATGTCATAGTAGCTTTATGCATGCAAAGTCTCAGCCCGATCGGTTTAAAATTGACAAAGTTTCATACAAACTTCAC
>DWDX01002518.1:0-15064 GCA_018245675.1 Agara michaeli
CCATGCACCGGGCACACATCCAGACTCTGAGTCACTACTAGAAATTCTAAATTAGAAAAATCCAATAGTACCCAACCGGGGATTTGAACCCAGGATCTCCCGATCGGCAGTCGCGCTAGCAACCGCCCGACCAACGAGGCAGTTTGTTTTACGAAGTAATGTTTTCTACGCAACATTAAAATGAAACAACAAAATACATTATAATGCGATTGGTTTATTATCTTTTACATCGTTCGCTTTTAAATGAAATGTTAGATTAGAAGCTATTAATCGCCAGATTCTAAGTTAAGAGCTTTATACATACATTCAAACTCGATAAAGTTACAAAGAGATGAGAAAATAAGACAAAAGGGTCAGTCTTATGTTTGGGAAGTTTGTATAGGAATAAAGGATATTTACAAAAGTTGGGAAGACTTATGCGTAGACATAAATGAACATCTAGGAAACGAACAGGACGTGACTTAATCGCTTTCACACGTCAACATCCCAACATACGGATAACAAGTTGCTCTTAGATAATAAGTATCGTACAATGTTCAATATTGATAACAACCTTACGTATTTAAACCTCACAGGATGTCACACATCGCGCACGCCGCACTCACTATTTACAATTCGGAAATTATCATATAAGTACAATAAAATTGGGGAAATTGTCTAATTGACGTCAAAGTTTTGTGGTACCAGGTCACCTCAGGTTCGAAGGGTCCAGTACCAAGGGCCTAGGCTAAAGGGAAACGAACTCTGGCGGTGGCGGCGGTAAGGTGAGCACTGGAGTCTCTGATGCGTCAACGTTTTCCGAGGTAGCGCCAGGCAGCGACCACGTGGAGCTTCCCGTGGCTGTCACTCGAGGACCCATATTGTCATATGCGGGTGCATTACAACAGGTTCTGTTCCGTCTCGGCAGTGTTGCCCCACCACTCAATAAATCAGGATATTTTCCGGGTTCTCCTCTTCCCGCTACTTGGACCGATATGAAAATGTTGCCGTAAGGAACTGGCACAGCGAATTCAGCGGGCGGTGGAGGAAAGGCTCCTGGTGTGCCTTCGATCGTTATATGAACGGGATCGAAGGCACATCCCCTTGGCTGGTTTTCAATGGACATTGATCTCTCGGTCAATTCGAAATCACAGGACGACGCCATATCTGCGATCGAGCGATCACAACTGACAACTACTGAGGCATCTATCAGTCGTTTTTCTTGATCGGTGAAACTTCGACTGGGTGGAACCGTTCGTCTTCGTAAATGCCAACAAGCAACAGCAGCTATGAATCCTAACGCCGCTAGTACACCTAATGCCCCAAAAACGACGCCTAATAGCTGTGGGATCCCGGGCGCAGTTCGCGCTGTTGCGGTCTGAGATCTGGGCAACACTAAACTTATTACAGCTCTGGCTTCTCCTGCCGTACTTTTGGCTATACAAGTCCACTCTCCAGCAGCACTTGAAGTTACATTTAACAGGGTAACATTTACCCATCTAACACTACCAGGTACTCTTTCTTCTGAGTCGTCGTTCTCAACCGTAGTATCTGTTTCTTCCATTTCGCAATCAACAGTACTGTTATGGATTTCAGCACCTTCAAATAGCCATGTTACTTGAGGCTTGGGTATTCCATGCACCCAGCATCCAAATGACGCTGCTAATCCTACTTCTGCTCTCACAACCAACGTACTCGATCTTACTTCTGGCGGACATGCCATACTCTCACTAGGCACATTGCGCCATTTGTTCCCCGATTGCGTTGATGGCTCAACGCAAAGTAAATCTTCTGTACCTAGCTTGCTGTCTAAAAACCAATCTTTAAATTCACGGAGACGACAATCACATCGCCATGGATTGCCAGATAACGACATCGCTTTCAATGCTGGTAAAGAAAAAGTTATCAAACGAAGGAATGTAAGCTGATTTCTACGTAAGTCTATAGTCTCCAAAGATTTCAAATTTCTTAAAGCATTTGTATGTATCTTCCTTAATCTACAACCGTCCAATAAGAGCATTCGCAGATGAGGAAGTGGCGGGAACTGGTCAGCGACTAAAGTCGTAAGTGGATTGTTGCTAAGAATGACTAATCTTAATCTTTCGTTGCCTCTGAAAATATCTCTTGGCAAGATTGCTAAATCGTTGTCTGCTAAATCCACTTCAATCAAAATTCTTAATTCTAGGAACGCATCTGGATGTATTGATCTCAGTTTGGTCGCCCTAAGGTTTAACCGTTGCAAGTTGAGCAGTCCGATGTTTGAGAATACTTCTTGAGGTAAGTTTCTTAGAGAATTGTCGTGAAGATCAAGGACTTGGATGTCTGATGAGAGAGATGGCGGGCGGCGTAGGTCACTGGAGGCGCACGTGGCGGTTTTCTTCCCCGATGACCACTTGCAGCGGCAGGTTGCGATGTGGGCGCAGTCCAGCCAATCGCTGGCAGTCCTTGCCGTGCACGTCGTGAATATAACTATCCAATACCACCTGGCCCACGACACGCGCATACTCATCTCATTTCGCCTTTATGTTTACATCGGCCGACTGCCTGAAACAACAGAGGAAACGTTAATCACATCAGATTAACCAAACAATGCCGTAAAATATGAGGTGGTAATAAAACATGCGCTCCAGCTCAGCGCCAGATACGGTTTGATAAATTTGATCTCATCTGAGCTGGATGGCTCAACTGTGATATTAGCTCTTGCTGAAAGCCAAGACTTAGTCGCTAATTAAAGCTCGTGTATCCCTTCATGTACGAATTCTAATTTTATGGATACGAAATTTCATTGCGACCGAAATAGGCAAATATGAGGTAACATTTCTTGTTTAATTTAGTTGCGAATTTCAAAAATTGATTACATTATTAGAATTTTCCCTATGAATATTTTATGACAAACAGAACTAAATTTTGAAACAGCACTCTAATGCATCATCGAAATCGTTTTTGAAATTAATTGACACATTTTCCGTTTTAGTTAAATAGCTTGCAATATTGTCAACTTAATTGAACTGCCTATGATCAAATTAGCTTTCCTCTACACGTGGCCACTCCACGGCCGGTAGCAAACATGGTCGCGGTACCGTTGTTTCATAGACATTAAGGCGTTTAATATTCTGGTAAATTAATTTCAGCATTATTCATGCTACATCCGCAGTTATAATGTCGATTAGTCCAGTGAACATGTCAAAACATACGTATTATTCATACGTATTAATTAGCATCGTGAATATTGAATAATAATAGCGCACGGTGAAAACAAGATAATCCATAACATAACATTGATTTTATAGCATTCCAAACGTCTACGTTATCAGAAAACTTTCAGATTCAACCTGATAGTGTTGTATTCGTTCTGTCTCAGCAGTTCTTTAGAGGTACACATTTGTCAACGCAATAAATATCTATATGAAAATTATTGATAGGTTGTATTAAATGTTCCAAATTATTATATAAATAAAATCGTACTCTGTCACGAGAATACTATTTTTGGGCACTAATAAAGCCTGACGTATCGTATAAATGAACCGACAATATTCCCTCATTATACTTCGATCACCCAGCAAATAGCGATCATAGATATTTCCAATGCGATATGAAACGAATGAGACAAAGATATTGGTATCCAAATAAATGGAGCTATTACAGAGAAGTAACAGTCGCTAAAATATTATCGTCCCTAGAAAGGTTCCAGAAAATCGTTCGTGTCTGTGTTTAGTCTAACGATGTTATTATTATTTCTTTCAACTCCATATTTATTATTGGTTTACTTTACTAATTATTTTAATTCAGTTGCTTAGGCAATAGATAAGAGGCGGACCGGGGAAAAACAGACCTTGACCCTTGGATTTCGACCGTTATTTTAAAAGGCCTAATTTTATTTTGATGACTCACTTTGCATTTGCTGTTTCCGGTATGAACTAAACTATAAAAAACTGTCTCGAGGCCGTCAATGTAATTTTTTGAATTAGCTTCACCTATAGATTAATATAATATGGCAAGACGAAACAAAAAGTAGTGAGAATCGAGTTTTTTTCTGGTACTTGATAAGATGAGCAGGCTTATCGTGATATCTGAACGTCCGTTTGTTTCATTGTAATCACATTTAATAAAATCTCTTAAAATGATTAGATCATAGAAGATGATTTTTTTTCAATCAGCTAAGTAATTTCTAAAAGTTTTTCTTATATATTGCGCATTTCGATGACAACAATAGAAGTGAAGATAAGAATGAGATTCGAAAAGAACACGGAATAAAACAAAATTGATAACAACTTGAGAAACCACAATGGAATAAGTGATATTTTGAAAGAAATACACCAAAAGGAACCTAATGAATAATATTTGTTACAATCGCGGTTCCGTTAGCCATTGTTTTGATAAACGTCTGCGCCATACCTCTTAGTGGGTATGCGCCTCCCCGGAGGTTTTCTGTCAAGATTAGAAGGATTAATGGTGCAGGATGGGATATTCGTCTTGTCCGGCGAATTCCGGCCAGCGATGGCCGCACTGTGGAAATCGTTACGGATTGTTTCACTGTGTTTCTAACGCGGAACTCTCTTAGGACCACAAACTCCATGTTAGTATGTGGCTTGTTGTATAAAAATAAACAACAAATTATAATACGAATAATCATTTATTTGTTTGAATAATAAAGCGTTTGAAAAGGCTTATAGTGATAGATATACAGTCAGGCTTGTTTGCCATAGGGGAGGCAGAGACTAATGATTGTAATCGATTACGCTGCTGATAAACTTCTTTAGGCTCTCCTACTCAAGGTATGATATCTCCTATTGAAGATCCTATCCTAGATTTCTATTTGAAGAGAGTAGCAAAGCACGTAGCAGTCACAACAGCAATCCCTACGCTATCTTCGTTGTCAAATTTAAAACCTTCCGCAACATTACTTTACACCTGCGGGTGTGAATGCCGCTCCATGAATTTACGCGTTTCATTAAATTCCGGCCTAAGCATTGAGCACACATTAGCCCGCTCGAGGATCCCTTGGAGCGTTAACACGAAATAATGATAATGCAACACAATAACGCTGTCAACGAAGTTTATTTAGGAGAAACAATATACATTTTCAACTGTTCACGAGACATAATCAACTCCTCTCACTAAAGCCGCAGATTATATATATAGTACAGAAACCACTTTTCAACACTCCCCTACATCTAGATAACAGATACACGACTGACATTGCGTTGATGATGCTTAAAACCATCTTGAAGACCGTGACAAATTTCGTCAAATATTGGTCTCAGCTTTGGAACTCAATGTTACATTCAAATAATACAGTTGCTCAGTAAAAGTTCTAGTAAGAGTGATCGAAACCAGAGACGCCCACAGTCAATATCAAACCACTGGATAGATCTACCTAGATACTATGACGTCACTAAAGCGACAGAATTTACGTATGCTACTGCAATGTTTATATTACTGAAAAGCTCATATAGCTTTCGGCATTTCTTGAATCTTCAAAATCCGTTGCGCCTTAGTTAAATCCATTCAAACATAATGTTATTTTATTAGAACCGATAAAACTTCTTATTCGGTATTCTTCAAATATTAATTTGCTAGGATTTCATTACGTCATATAACTTTACCCTGAAAGCGGTTTTCTGAACGTCGGGATGCCGTAGTCCAAGATTTAAGGGTTTCATTAATGTGGACGGTTAATAAAAAATGAAGACGCTTTAGGGCGTATACGAAACACTATAATGCAACACAATAACCCTGTCCTTAAGTGCTAATCCGGGAATAAAAGCTTGGCACTAAGTGCCCTAAATCTTGTGATATTTATTACAACTGAAGATTTTTTCTGAGATATAGAAATCATTACACTTACGCTTGAGATTGTTATTACATTACAATTTGATTTATTTCATTATAAATGTAAAGGACAAAGATACCCAAAGTTCTCTGGTAGAGATCGCTTTTTAGCGATAAGACCGCTTTTTGTATATACCTCTCTCTCTCTCTCTCTCTCATGTCTTGCTGTCTATATATTATGGTGTGCAAATAAAGTATATTTGTATTGTATTATATTGTATGTCAGACGTAGATTTAATGATTTTTAACGTAATGTATCGAAATGAGATAAAAGAAAATCGCTAACAATAACAATATAATACCGAAGGACGAGCTGCAAAAATTGAAGATGATATTTTATTTCCAACGAGAAATGCGTTTCGAGTGCAACAGCGTCTGAATCTTGTTAGAAAAATACAGTTTGTGGAAACAGCTACTTATTTTCCTACTTAGACGTGACCACTGCTGTTTAATGTTTGTTCTGTCTTATCAAGTCCCGGTCTTATAAGATATGACACAATGTTCTCTTTTAGCATTTGTATTGAATTATTTTTGTTCTCGATTCCATTGACAGAATGCGAAACGAAAATATAAAGACGAGAAGAAGAATAGAAGAACGTTAACTTCTGTGCGGTATCTTTGGTTGGTATGAGATTCAGGTTGTTTATGAAAGAAGCCCAGTGAATATCAGTTTCTTAATCTGACAGTCCGCGTTCAAAACATGTCACGCATATCTGACTTTTCAAAGTCAATTAATTATTAACGAATTAGCTTATAATTTAATATCACTTGCTATACCAGTCAAGGATGAAACTTGCTCAGCTTAGATATGTTTTAAGGTATATAATACTTCAGTGTGTGAAGTTTGCAAGTCCGCACTTGACCGGCGTGGTAAGCTATGGCCTTAAAACGTCACCATTGAAGGAGACCCTTTTTGGTCTACTCGTATTTCCCATCAATCACATCCTCAAAGTACTCTCAAATGTATTTATGCATTCTCTCCCTCCCTCCGTTTCCTTCCTTTCCCTCCTCCCTTCCCTTCCTTCCCCTCCTTCTCCTCCCTTCGATTCCCTTAAGTAGTAGACCTCAGATTCTACATGTACAAACAGAACATTATTTGCAAAAGCGTTTCACACTTAACATTTTTTATTAAACAAAACTCCTCGAAAACCCCCAAACTTCACGGTACCTTTAAATTTATGCACCATTTCCACAACTTCTCACAAACAGTTCTGAACTTTATCGTTAAAGCCACAAGGTTGAAAACAAAAGATAACTGCACGCCTCAGCTCTGAAAACGTTGAATCTTATTCCTCCAGCTATAGAGTTGGTAATAGACAGTTTTAGGTTCTTGTTTGAAACTTGTAACTGCAATTGGGTGCTCATATTTTGGACGGAACCACATTGTTAAGGATGAGGCTTCAGAAAATGCCATACCATTTTATGCTTTACCGTATTGGAATAAAGTCTTTTCGGTGTGCTATGTGACTTTAAGATTTGGAAAATACATAAAGTGGATCCGTTCTTACTGTTGAAATACTCTTCAGTAATTTATACGAAAGCAGATCTGTAATGTCGTTTATTTAAGGATTATTATATTTGAATTTTGTTACAATTAAATGAACCTTTAAGGACGATAAGAAACCTTTTGTGAACTATCGTTTTTTTTCTTATTCGTTTTGTTCAAAATATTATCATTATATAAACAACGCGATATATATCATTGCGGATATTGCATGCATTATTCTTTAAACGAAATATTGCTTTAAATACAGTTTATCGCGACATGCATTGTGCACGACGCTCTGACTGACTTTCTTTATCGTTAACATCGTGAATCGATTATGGAACGGAAATTTTCCTCAGCGGCAGCGAAGAGAAGTATTCCTCGGAAAGCTATAAAGGTAAATGATGTCACTTTTTATATAAAAAAAAAACAAACGGTGTAATCATAAAAGCCTGTTGTTATAAACTTTCAAACAATAACAGAAGTCGTCTCAAAGTTTTGATGAGAAAAAGTTACAGCATTTAGGTAGCATGCAGAAACTGTTTGTGATACTTCTTTAGCTACTTCGAGGTTTTTATGTAAGAATAACTAAAATGAGGATATCCACTGCATTAAATCTGGTTGTAACTACCGAATAGACCCAGATCTTCGTAGGTTCCAACAGTTTGTGCATCAAATTCGACATAATGATATTTCTTAGGATCCTTTCTTCTCAGGATCAAAGATTGTGTTGCGTTGTGAAAAAAAGGCTTAGGCTTAACTTTACTTAGAAACTAACTTAGTTAAATTACTTTACTCAAAAATCGGCCACTGTTAGTCACTAATATTCTCAATTCAGTGAAAATTGCTTTTTTCTAAGAGAATAAAAATGTTCCAACATTTACAAAGACCGCACATATTGGTTTCAGCGTCCCCGGGGCGGGATCTAAATTGCGTATCAAGCAACAATATTCTTTTTCAGATGAGAATTAATTTACGATGTAATTTATTCATCCTACCACTTAGTTCTTATGATTATCTATCTAAATTGTCACGCCAATTTCCCATAGGTACAGTCTAAGGATTGTCACTGACTACGGGTCTATCAAACTCCTTTGCCTCTTGTACATTCATCGTAACTATCATATAGATCTGGTCATTCTCTTGAATTCTTCGTTGCGAAGCTTCACTCCGAAGTCTATCTATAGCGCTCAAGGGGAACAGTATGCGAGCAGCTAGTCAACATTATCCATAATTATTTAATTTAGAATAATACTTTAGAGCCGAAATAGACATGGTAACGTTGATTATAGCTTGGTAGTAATTACCTACGGAAACACCTCGACCGATATTTTATCAATTTTGACCAATAAATTCTCCAGTAATTTTATATAATCTCCTCATTTTGTTGAAAATTATGAAATTGTCACCTAATTTTCGTCGCGAATAATTCATCGTCTCACTCGGTATCATCAGGCAGAGCATTAGTGAATTAGCGTAAGATATATAAAAGTCATTGGTTTCTTGTCAAAATCAAGAAATTGTTTTATTATTTCCATCAATTTGAAATCAATCAAAATCCTTATGCCAATCCCAATGTGGTTTTGTGTATTCTTTATTTTACTGAAATTATAATCCATCGGTTGGAAGCTATTCAGCCACTCTAAAGGTCTTCGAGAAGATTCTATGAATGTCATTTCAATCTGGCGATTATTACTTGACGGTAAGTAATATGGCCGTCTGGCAATCAAATCTTCTGTAGAAGAACGACACATTTAGAAGATTAGAATATTACTCATCTAAAGATTCTCTTTCCGTTTAACATAATTTTACAAAACTGTGCACATCTCCATTTCATAAAACACTTCGTTACTTAAATTCGTAATGTCAAAAAGCTTCCGTACACCTTGAACACTGTGAGAAGACCGGAATATACTTAACTCGGTTTCGGGTTCAAATATTAAATGCATTAATGTTCAACGATTAAGTTTTCTCAGTAAACAGCCTCTAGGACTTTACGCTTTAGCCTCGCACAAAATACTCGTAAGTAACAAGTTATCTCATGAAACATTCACACGGACTAGAGCAAAGTAGCACCAGTTACTACGAATTATACAAAGGAATAGCCGGTGGCAGTGAGACATGTACTATGTTGACATTGAAGTAGATAAGTCTTTGAATGGAATTGCGTCCGATATTACCGTGTATAATATGGATAACAATATGAAAATTTCCATATTCCTATTATTCGAGTATTGTCAAACCATGTTACTAGTATAATATATTTTGATCTCCAGATAATCGTAATAATAACAACAATAAACAGCAAATGATCGATGAAACTCGAACAAGCACGGAAAATAACATAACGGATATCCCTAGGGCGCGATATTCGAAATGCGTATTACGGAGCAATATTATTGTGTTCCGATGGGAATTAATTGTATTGTAATGTCGTTAACCGTACAAATGTCTTATAGCTTGCGGTTAGGAGACCGAGAATGGGCCTTTTGTACCGCTCCGCTTATCTCAATCCTTTGGAATGGAAATTGTCGGCATCGATTTGCACCGAGCGAAAGTTGCTTACCGTTACGGTACAAGGGATATGGAGATGTTATGATTTTACGGCCGCGGGTTGGTTTTTATGAGAACGGCCAGAAGTAACATGAGCGGCGTTCGTTTTGAAAATTTAAATGCCGTGACGAGACAACGAGGAATGCTATTTCGTTCTGCAAAACATTCACCGCTACGTAACATTTGATTGAAATGTACTAAAGGTAAGTAGTCAGTGGATTGAGAAGCCATAGAACCAGCAACAATGTCACTAACGAGGGGACGCCCACGGAAACCACTGGTTTATTGATCTCCTAATGCCAATGCAATGGTACACTCAGAAAACGTAAAAATGCTTTTACAAAAAACACTCCTTCATCAGCAATTTCTCTGTCTACAACATTTGCATTTCTGCTACTTTCCTCCATTAAATTTATTGAATCATACTACATTACATCTTGTACGAAACATTCAATATCCCAAAGTGGCTCTCCGCTAGACCCTCATGGGAGAACTGTCGGCGTGACGCCAAGCGAGTTAGGTGTCTCCCTCACCAGATAGTTCACCAACAAAATATGCTTTAACCAAATAACCTAGTAATTTCATTGGTTTATATCTCAGTATTTTTAAATGGACTATTTCATATGCAAAGAAAGAATTAAATAAAAATCGATCATCGTTAAGGTTCATCGCGTGACATTCCATGCTCGTCGCTTAAAGAACAAGTTATTCTTAAATTTCATAATGCATTTGAACTACTGAGGCAAGGGACCAAGGAGTTAAAATAAGTAGGGCAGAACATAGTCCAACATGATCTCAATCTATTCAATGCACATTATAAAATGACCCAAAACATTACAGCTACCATTAAAATGATGTACAACAGTGCCAGGGGCGTATTTTAATTTTTAATGACGTCATAATTTACGTTTCGCTGCCATTATATAGTTACCATTTGAATATTATCACTTGACATTTAAATGAAGGGATGCTTACAGACTCGTTAAAAATAAAATGGGGTGTTTTCAAAATTTGCTATTCTGTTTTACGTCTCTGTAAGTTTCTGGTTTTTCCCAAAAAAACAGTGAACTACTTTTGAAATTTAGCAGGATTCTTTGAATAATGCAAAGGTTACTGACCTAGGTCAGGAATGCGGTGAATGTTCCGCTATCGCTACAAATATCACCGTGAATTAGTAATAGTCGAAGTTGTAAGTATAGTTAGAAGTTACTAACATTCTAAAGAAGTTTTAATTCAATGAGAAAGTAACGTTGGTCATTTGAGCCAGATAAATTTATGAAATAAAGTCCATTCGAAGCAATTCCACATTTAATTAGTTCAACTGAATATACAACCATTTGCATATTCAGCCTGTAACGGGAGGACCGCCTTAACGTTAGGCTCACGAAATTATACGTACATAAACATTGCCAAGAGCTTATCAGTCAGCAGTCAGCTGAAATGAAGAAGACACGTGAAACAAATGGGATTAAAACCAACCGCAACGCAAGCACTGCTTCACACGGCAATAGTGGAAGATGTTTTGCTAATTCCTCAAAACGCGCATTTAATATTCACTACAAACATTATATCATTATCATCTTGGCAGGCTATTTCATTCCTTTTCATATGAGGACAAGTATTGTGTTTGCCGCAATAAAATGCATTGTTTTCTACGTGGGACACGACGGTAAAACTAGTGCTTCACTAGAAGCGAGCAGCTAGTATCAGCGACTACATAGCTGGTAGGTTCTGAGAGAGTTAAAACATGTAATAAACATTTTTCGTTGGCTACTTTTGCAATTTATGAATATCTTCTATTCAACGTAGGGAAATTAAGTTTTCGTGATTGCAATAATTCATGTCTAACCAGAGATAAATAAAACATTTCTGTAAATATTTAGAACAAAATAATAATAATAATAACCAGCGGTATTTAATAGAAAACTGACAGAAAAATTTTTGAATACATTAAATTATATAGATTTTAATGCACATTGCGTTGTAAGAAAACTGAAAAGTTTACAAGCTAATATTGGACTGAACAACTGCCCTGTGAAGTTGCTGCGGAATCAGATGTCATATTACTTTCATTTCATACTTAATTCCATTAACCCTTTTATTCTTTCCATATAGACAAAGAGCTGCACACCTAATGCGTGATATTCGTGCTCAACTTTACGCTTGGTTCGATTGAAATTGTGTTCTTGAAGTGAGAAGAGTAGCATTCGTTTCCTCTTCATCTGCTTCTATAAGACAATCCGGTAAGGGGGTCGACGCCCGGAATAGCGCATGGCGTCGTGCCAACGCTGGAACTAATTCTATGCGCGTTAGTATTACGCAACGTTCTATACGCGTAATTGTGGCATGCGGAAATTATTTAGATTGCTCATAGATTTATTGATCCATCACTTTTCGTGTTCTTTCGCTGTTGAAAATAGTTATATCGAGGCACGTAATTAAATTCATCAATTTGATCACCTTTCGCCGGATGGTTTGTTTTGCTAACTTCTCGGGTACATATAAATCTTAAGCCGGATCGAGCTGTTTGTCTAACTGTTGAACAGGAGGTCGTATTCTCATTCAAGGGAAGTATTTTGTATTATGAGCACCTACACACCTTTTTTTGTCTGGATATAAAATTTGCTGTAATATTGTATGTATACACATAATGTACAGACTATATAATTTATGTAACAGCTATCTTCGTACCGAGTACAGCCTCGTCTAAGTCTGAGATTAGTCGGACTCGTCTCAAATTATTGATATGATTATTGTTATCACGATGATAAAAACCTTTGAGACTCATGAAAAGCATCTCACGTACGCACACAACTGTTATTTAATACACCCTGTAAATATCTTTGGAATATGTCTCCAGACGAAACACATTCTAGGCAACAATAAACATATTCGAGCCATTTTTACTAATGTGCCATTTCCACCACTCATATCTCAGGTGCTATAAATAAGATGCTGTCTCTTCGAAGCCCTAAAGGGGACACGCGATCTCTCGTACCAAGCGTATTCTGGATTTTAGGGAGCAGTTTATCTGCGCATTTTATTACCCTGTTAGTTTCCATATCTACTACAATCCGAATTATTTATTTCTCACTTTCCAAGACAATAATTTTGGCGTTGCAAAAGTCTTCGTAGACAATAATGCTGTTGAGATTTTCACGGAAGGGCTTCTAATGGGCCTGTGATATTTTTGATTTTAGATTGGAGTTTTATTATGCATGTTTATAGTTATACAATGACGCCTATTTCTCATAGACATAAGCAGAGACTAAGCATTTCCACAGGTTCTTTCATCAGTTTTTATACAGGTTGATCTATTAGAAGTTATTAATTCCTAACCAATCTTTATGTTCGTTTTTATTCTCCTAATAATTTACGTATAACAGTTGTATCAATAACAAGACTAATTAAGATAATTAGACCTTTATCACAATCGTATGTATGAAAATATAATTATTGCTACGTTTACCTTATTAGCAGACAATATATAAGGCGTAAACATTTTTGTGGATGGGAATAGAACAGAACTTACAGCTTAGCGATCAGTCACAGGCCAACTGCCAAGTCAAATTTCAGATACAGTACAAAATGTGACGGCGTATGGACCTATAAAAGCGAAAAAAGTGTCAGGCTGACAGAATTCGTAAATAAGCCCGGGATCTACATAATGGATTAACTTTAGGACACTCAAATATGACAAGGGTGACTGGGCTCTGGATTGAGAAGCTTTAGATGTAAAATACTCAAACTGGAGTACATGATAATATTTTAAATAACAGATATTCTACAATAATTTTAACGAGCAGCTGTCTAATTCTAAGTAATTCAATTAAATACCTGCGTTATGTTAACTGGATAACCGGAGACTAACTACTAATTAAACTAACCTAACAAACTAACTAGTCTCGGATAAATGTTGTTATTATTGGCCAGAAGAAAGAAATGTAGCTCATATTACAAATGTTTGTCTTGGATGGAAATCAAACCCACGACCTGCGGCTTAGCAGTAGAGTTTCGTAACCACTAGATCAGTTAATATTGTTACAGTAGGATGTGAAGTCGGGAATGAGGGGAAGCTTAGAGACAATTCTGTTACTGTATATCATGTCAGTTTGTGAATAAAATGAATAATTTTAAAATATGAATAATAATAAACCCAGGATCCCATCAAGAAAGCTAACAGTTATATGGTTCAATCAAATTTACTGATGAAAACTGTAGACGCCAAAGATCTTGAACCCAATTACGTAATGTCGGCGTCGAATTTTGACGAGCAAAAACATAACGATAGACTCTTACTAAGCATTTCTTAAGTGTCGCCGCAACAAAATATACCCTCAACGTAAGCAAGGACAATATTCAAGGGAAGTGGGTTATAAATAATCCAGTAATATACTTTATAGATGACCGAACCCTCAGGGTAATAAAATAACCCGAGATACCAACAAGGTTATAAAATGAACAGATGAACTGCCAACGGAATTCGGAAGTCACACTAATCGAATTCCATTTACCCTCCAGGGCCCTGAGGTAAATCTGAGACTAGATTTGGGTTACGGCTGAGACAGGTAACATCATTTTCTATTCCATCATACATTTTAGGGTATTACAATCCGAATGCCGATAAGGCGGGTGTTCATGAATTTACCGAACTATCATCGCTTACAAGCTATTAACAAGTTAAAAAGTTTCAAGAAATGATAGCAATAGAAGATACAGCGCAGTAAATGCTGCACACCTTGAACTGTTAATATTCAGTGTCTGTAGTAGACATGCGGGTCGCTGAGCGCGTGAAAGCGCATAGGCACAAAACCACGTGACAGTAAAAAGGATCTTAACTTTAATAGCGCTGTTTATTTCACCACTTTGGCTAGATATTCAATCATTTCATACGACCCTTGAAGCACCACAGTTTTAAAATAATTACCGAACCCACAAAACCAACTGAATAAATTAGAGTAAAATACAATTGCGACTGAAAGGCAAATACCAACTCCTAACGAGGAGTTACAAAAAATCTATACTAATATTATAAAGAGGAAAGATTTGTATGTGTGTATGTATGTAACGAATGTATGTGCTCAAAAACGACTGGACCGATTTCAACAATTCTTTCACCATTTGAATGCTACATTATGATTGATCGATATAGGCTATATTAATTACTAGCTTTTGCCCGCGACTTCGTCCGCGTGGAGCAGTTTGTATCTGTAT
>DWDX01002519.1:0-15064 GCA_018245675.1 Agara michaeli
GTTACGTATGCATCTTACTAGTGACGCTCGCAGCGTAAACGTGAAGAGAACAATTTCACAACGGGATGGAATAATAATAATACTATCCCACCGGGTTCCCAACGGGGTGGGCGGGGCGCATCGAATACCAAATACCTCTGTCCTTGCAAACCTGACGCGCTTCGTCTGCATTCATCACTCTCTTCATGCATACACGCCGGTTTCGGAGACTCTTGACTCCCCCTTGTGTAGTATTAATAAGACTATTAAACTAACTGACTGACTGACTAAAAAGAACAGCTCTAACGATATCCATGAAAGTTGAAAATTAGAGATTTTTTGGGTCAAGAAATTGATTTACATCCAAGTCCATGAGAAATTAACTATACATCAATTCTTCAGATCGGTTCCATTGCAATTAGATTGTAACAGCCACGGGTAATTGTTGCTTACATGCTACGGTATTCATGTAGAGTATGCACGTAGAACCGACTGATGGATGTAGAAGATCAGGCCTGTAAAGGTAGAGATACATGGTGCTCAGAGCTCAGTCTACCCCGTAAGGCACTAGGCGTGATGGTGTAACTATAATGATATTGATTTTCCTACTTTCACATTTACAGGTAGCTAGCGATGATTATATCACCAAATTCGGAGGGCACCTTTAGAAACTACACTTATTTTTTTCTGTCTACCGTCCAATTGAATAAATAAAACATATCCCGGTTAGATCACGTCTGTCATAACGAAACCGACGTTTAGAACGTGAATACTGAACCGATCGTTACTTCGTAAAACTTGCAAATGGTTATGGCACTAAAATATTTACGACTACGCAAACGTCACCCAGTCACGGCGAATACCTAGAGCGACACAATAGACATAGACAAAATACTCGTAACTCTATTTGAGCTAACACACAGTTAAACCATGTACGCGATATACGCGGTGAGGTGATGATTAAGAGCTTTTGGAGAGCTTTTATATCAAATGAACCCTATTACTTAGTCTCGGTTCAAATCCTGGCGCGCACCTCTCCGACTTGTTGCGTCCGTTTTATATACTTTAAAATTTTAAATATCATCAGAACGGTGCAGGAGAATATCGCGAGGAAACCCGCACGTCTTAGAGTATGTTATGCATGCAATGTACCTTATGTGTGTGAAGTCTGCCAATTCGCACTTAGCCAGTGTGGTGGGCTATAGCCTAGAACCCAATTCACTATGGTATACGTAATATGGAACAATGTAAGGGTCGAAACAATTCTGGTGATACACCACCTTGTGACTTGAGAATGCGTCGCTAAAATATGTTTCCCCGGTCTATGTCTAGCTACCTTTCCACATTACGTCTGCACAGTTAAAACCGAACGCGCAAGGTCGAGTATGAATATCGTGTGCATTGTGAATGCATCCAGACCGGCGCGTATAGGAGTTGGGAGAGCGTGCGCGCGCGGTCTTGATCCACTTTCAACGAAATATAATGTTTCTACCGCGTGTAGTAAACATACGAGTTAAATACACGAAGAATCACGTTGTTTGTACGAGCGATGCGTTTCGCCGCGCGTAGGGCTGTCACGTTTCTTTCTTTCGCGGCCAATTGAGATTCGTTACTGGCAATTGAGAATTGCAGTCCCTCCCCGGTGATGGGTAGGTTTACGACCAAAGTGTACCACGCTGACCGAGATTGGCCGACCGCGCGCTTCTCAGGGAATATAGGAATCAACGGTGAACAAGCTTCCTCATATTATACTTTTAAAATGCACGCACCTCTGTAGAGTCAAGAAGCGATCGATTTTACTCAAAGCACAACAGAATTTTTAAATAATCATTAATGAATATCATATCTAATAATAATAATAATAATAACTGGGTACAATTCCACACACGGCTATCTGATTCCAAATTAGGCAATCGAAAACATACAATATAATACTTATATATAATAAATATTTCTATTACACCCAGACACAGAACAAACAAGTGTGTTCATCGCACAAACGTTTGTCCCGGGTGGGAGCCGAACCTGCGAGCACCGGTTTTGCAGTGAGGGTCTCTAACCACTCGCCCACGAGGCCAGTCAATGAATCGAAATAACGACAACAAAGCTAGTGTAACGGCGTGACGTCACGCGGCGCCTCATCAGCGCGACCGCCAGATATTGCGAGTTACTGATGTGGGCTATACTGATCGGCGGCGGTTGAGCATCGCTGACCGATCAAAATACGAGCATAGTACGGCTGGCCTCGTGGTCGAGTGATTGGAGACCCTGACTGCAAAGCCACAGGTCCTGGGTTCGATTCCCCCACCCAGGGCAATCGTTTGTGCGATGAGCATAATTTTTTGTTCTGTATCTGGTCGTAATAAAAATATCTATATAAGTATTGTATTGTATGTATATATGTATGTTTAACAGCTGTCCGGTTACCATAACAGGGATTCAATCGCCTAATTTCGAATCGAATAGCCGTGTATGGCATTGTCCCCCAATCATCATCATCATTATTATTATTATTTTTATATATTATTCTCTTGTACATTGTACTTATACGTTTGAATATATTTAGTTTAATCGATTAATTAAATTGATTGATGTCATTAAGAACATTTACGAAGATGGTTTTTTAATTTTGTTTTACGATAACGATGTCAATATCGGTCGTTGAAGGCTTATATTGTCGAAATTGTATTTGAGGCCTTTCCTGGTTTTAAATATCGAACGCTTCAAGGTCACGACTAAGAAGGAGAGCTTAAACTCCGTCTCTCTCTCTCTCTAAATGAGCGCTTCAATGAAATATATGCAAAATATAGTGATACATGGGGTTGTATAGAAGTAGATAATAGCCTAGTCTCGTCCAAGATGGAGAATTTAAACTCTGTCTCTGTCTCTCTTTTTCTCTCTCTCTCTACATGAGTACTTCAATGATACATATACAAAATATAGTGATACATGGGGTTGTATAGAAGTGGTATAACAGCCTTGGTAGTTTCCAATTAAGGCTGGGCGTTCTTGCGGCTAGCTTTGTTGCGAGTGCACCCAGATTCCTACTGCTTGTTTCCAATATGTTTTGTTCGTTTATTTATTAAGTAATTAACAAAAACAGTTAACAAAAGACATTAAACGGAAAAAATAAAAGAATAAAATGAAAGTTATAGAAGGATTACACAGATAATTAATAATAAATAGGAGATTTGTTTCTTTGTCACATATCCAGTTAATTGTCTTTTATCTATTCATACATATAAATAAAATTGAAGTCATTCAAATCAGAGGTGCGTGCCAGGATCGAACCCAGACCCCCGGGAGCGGGAGGCTGAATTTCAAACCACTAGGCCATCACTGCATCATGATATGTTTTGAATGTTTGTCGATCGAGATCAATGCGAGTTCCCTTAGTGCGAGCGGTCAGTCAGCGTGCGTTTTTTTTTTTATTATTTTGTTTTGTTTCCTCTCGTGTCTAACGCTGCCGTTTCAATCAGCCAAAGGTTACGTCGGCTCGATAGGATGCAGCCACATCACAGGCTCGCTATCAACCCCCGCTGATTTCATTTAGTCGCCCCTTGTAGCTCGTTTGGTGCAGTTAAAAGTGTTCTATGTATTAATGGAACGATAAAAAAAATACGGTATTACGTATGCGTGTGTGTGTGTGATGTGTGTTATTGACGTGTTTTAAGGTTATATTGTTAGGAAACCGGAATGGAAACGATTAGCAAACCTCACAAAAAGAAACAAAATTAATGATCATAATATTGTAATTTAAATTTATATTAAATGTTCTATTTAAACCAGGCAGCCGATAAAATTACATATGTAACAATACCTAAGTACATAATATTATGCTTTAATATGCTTTCTGCCTACCCCGTTGGGGACCGCGCGTGATAGTATAATACTATTTATACAGATAGGTTTGCGCCAAGATACACAGCAATATATTTAATGTACAATCCAGTTCATCGCACAAATATTTGTCCCGAGTGGAAATCGAACCGACAGCCCCCGGCTCGGTGATCGGGTAGACTAACCGCTGGACCGAATCTTTTTAATTGACGTGTTTAATTAGTGTGTAAATGGCACGGTCGATATAGAAGTAGCCAACCTTCGAGCGACATAAATATAATAATAGTTGTAACGTTAAGGGTGCCCGATATCGGCGGTCCGAAGTTCGACTCTCGTGTAGGGGTAGGATGAACGCTGCGATAATATGAACGTCACTTTTGTTAGTATGTAGGTTTCTATAAATAAACAATATTAATACAACGAAAACTAATGTCTGTCTGTGTGTCGCATCAAATTTGCGGAAAATATTCTTTCGAAATACGTTCTGGCAAAAGCTGGTAACGTAGGAAAGAAATCAGGCTACGTGGGGTCTTGTTGTAAACCAACTTCTTTGAGTAGATTACGTTAAGTTGAATATCTTTATATATGCTGATATTGTCAATACATATATCTTGATAATTAGGAAAATAGTGTAAAAAATCATATTGAACACGATCGCAAGATGAGAATGAGAAACAGATTTCGCCGAAGACATCTGTTCGGTAGGTTGCATTATCATCATCGTCGTTTCAGCCCACCGCTGGGCGTGGACCCTCGCCTAAACATCACTACTCACGGTCGGCGACTCCTTTACGTTGTATCAGAAATAAACATCTAATTACCCCAACTATATTCTAACTAATTTTTAATTTCATTCAGATCTGATGACTTTATGCCTTTCATCGTATATGTAAAAGTATATTGGATTCAAAACAATTTAAAAAAATATATTAACTCAATGCATTGCGATATCAATTTTTTTAATTTTATAAATTGTGGATTTAATATTTCCATGGCGTAGGTAGTGGCGAAATATGACTTTCAAATTAAAAATTCTATTTTTGTTTTCAGGTAAGTTCATTTCGATGGTCTCGCAGCGGCAAGTGCTTCAAAATGATCCGATCAAGGTGAGTGCAATCTTATTTTAGATGCAACTGGAAAGCGCGCCATCTACACAAACTGCGTGCAACTACTGTTTGCTTCAACAGTTTGGTTCGCTACTCCGCGTTATCGGTTCCTCTACTCTCCGCTAGATCGCGTTGTGTGTTCATTTATACTATTCAAAGACACCTCTATATATTTACAGCTTCTAAACGTTTACATAATATTACAGTAATAATGTTTTTGTTATAAATACGTGGTACGCGTGCAACGTTAAATTTTCGACTTATTTTACTTCAGCTGTTTACGTCTACTGTTCACAAGAGGGCGCTAGATTATGCGCGCTTGTAAGAAAAGTTTATGTTACAAGACTACTTTTTTTTTCACTATGTAGAACAATCTGTACTATACGGTGCGTAATCCACATATTATTATTAACTAATAATAGTGACAAATATGATTTCTACTTTTATTCGTTCTTCGACTTCCTCAGTGTTGGCAGTGTTACATATTAATAATTAATTATGTCCACTGGCCATCTCGCAGGTTATGTGACCTTGAGTGGAACAATTAGCTCACCAATTATATAAATTCACACGTGTTCGTTTACAAAGTCGGCTGTCTAGTTTTTTGTCAAGATTTCATTAAAGCTGTTTTTATTATTAGCACTTTGTGTTAATACGGAAGTATATAATTGCAAACCTTTTTATTTCTTGTCACACAGCTGATAGGTATATTTATAATAGCATAGCGGTTTGCATTTAAGCTTCCTACTCATGGGGTTTGCGGTTCAAATCCTAACTCGCTCTTTTGACTTTAAAAATATACTTGCGTGTTGAGTATCAAACGACCCTCGCTATACGGTGAAGGAAAGCATCGCGAGGAGACCTACGCAACTTAGAGATGTTATTAAGTATACAATATTTTCTGATGCGTGTGAAGTCTACCAATCCGCACTTGGCAGATAGACTATGGTCTAAATCGCTCTCACTATGAGAGGAGACCCGGTTCACAAGTGGATTAAAGAGGAAAATAAAATATCACTGTCGGTTGGTACCGATTCAAAAAAATCCAATAATGATAATGACATCGTCATTAACATTCAAAGACGGTTGCATTGATTGCGTCGCGAACACCTGGCGCATACGATGCACCCGGCGCAAGGCTGCACCGCTCCTCGAGTTCGTTTTGTCGTTGACCGGTGTTTATTGCATTTATTTTAAAATATCCATCCATATATGTATACATACATATGTATATGACTACGAGCTGTCCCGGCGAACTACGTGCAGCCTCACAATAAATAAATAGTTTAGTTACACCGATCCGAACCGATTTTAATCTTATTTGACGGGACGTACGTCATATTATGTTTGACAGGTAATTAATATTTGACACTGCGCTGGTAGCGCTGTCTGTCGGATCCAATGTGAAACATACTAAAATCAACAACTGTTTAAAAATTATTTAACAAAATACTTTACAGTGGACCAAATTGTGAATCCAAGCCATTGTCGAGTGACCTCGAATACACACAAAAAATGTCATCAAAATCGGTCCCGTCGCTTAGGACGAGTTCAGTGACATACACACGCACACAAGAAATATATATATAGTAAGATTGATATGAGATATGCACTGTTGATACTATAGGATGTACCTCAGTAGGAAGCTTTGTATAAACGAAGCTTCCTTCTGAGGTATTCCCGGAGCGCAATGACATGAGGCTCTTCAAGAAAGGCGCAAAAGGAACTCTCCTCCAAAGCCTGCAGCGCACCGGCGACTCCTCGGACGTTGCAAGTGTTTATAGGCGACGGTGACCACTCACCATCAGGTGCGAGGAACCAAGCGAACCCACGAGTATTTCCTTTTGCCGCCCCTCCCCTCCCCCCAACCGTATTCCTCCTCTCGTCCGCCACCTGCCGCACGCGGTCCGGCCGCCTCGCGTCACGGTTAACGCCGACATGAATACCGTCGCGGGATAACGCCGACCTTTAGTCCGGTGTACACGTTAGTTTTTTTTTTTTTTATACCTCTACCCCCTTTACAATGAATGCGTTGTCAATTGCGTGATAATGTTGTTTTTAGGTTTTAAAAATTGTCTGTCTGCCAATTGTGCACTAGAGACGGTTGTGCTGTTGTAGTTTCAGCCGAGGTTATAATAATGAAATACTTTAATAAATGGAGACAATCGCACGCGCGGCTGTCCGACTCCAGATTAGGAAATTGAATGCCTGTGTTATGGTAACCGGACAGCTCATAAACATACATATACCACATATATAGATATTTTTTTACACACAGACACAGAACAAACAAATATGCTCATCGCACAAATGTGTGTCCCGGTTGCGGAATCGAACCCACGACCTCCGGTTGGGGTTCCCGCAGTCGGGGTCTCTAACCACTCGACCATGAGGCATGCCAAACATACATTTATCATATAACAGAACGGTGCACAGTCGCAAGCTGCGCGGAGATTGCGACTCATCTGTTGCCGCCTACCTGTACAATTCGTATCGGGGGCCACAGAGTCAGATGTGATCCGGAGGGAACACCTGCCGCGCGCCGCCAGCTGCCCTCGCCGCCGCCCGAATATGTCCCTCACCTGTCGCCGAAAAGTTGTTGCATTTCGTACGCTACGTCTTTTGTGTTGTTCCTTTCGTTTCCATTCGGCCAACAACCACATCCAAACACGATAAATAGTATTAATAATAATAACTTGGGATTCGTCACATCGGACCTATAGAATCCAAACCCCCCCCCCCCCTCCTCCCAACAGGCAGTATCTGACCCATTTTTTCGAAGTAAAAAACTGTTGGTCTCCTCCCTCGGCGCCGACATCCATCAACGTTCGCATTGTGTGTACTGTTTATCATTTAGTTTAAATATTTCATCTTAAATGTACACCGTATACCTACACAATACACTGACCGGTCGAGTTGTTGCTCCCTATCTACATATACCAACAAATATCATCGAAATACGGTCAACTAACAAATTTGTAAGACGCATTTGAGAAAAAAAACGTTCTCTTAACCGGAACGACGTTACCGCGCCGCCCAGAATTCATGAATATCCCGCGTGTTTCTATTTATGGTACTATCACCATCATCTCTGTACTCCATATCCTATCTCCCCCATTCCTCTCCCTCATTTTCTGTATCTTTTCCCGCGTTACTCTATCCTCTATTCCTTTCTATTTATCCCTTACTCTGGTGATGCGTAACGTGTCAACTTAACTTTCACATTTTATCGTTACCCGTTTACGATACGCATCGATTTATTAGCGTCAACGCTATCCATATACCAGATAATGACCCTAGTTTCTGTAAACAACATTAATCAATTACTTACACTCCTCTAGAATCCTCGTTATTGTATCCCGGTCAGTGTTAGATTTATACGACACGCGTCTGAAACATTGCAACTATATAGTTCGCGCCAGTCGACCCAAAAAAAGTGTTTCGTTGCCATCAAAACAGAATTTTCACAGTATTCGCGTTGGAAATGTAGACAGTTATTTGTTTACTTGCGTGTATTTTGTACGTAGATTTGAGTAAATCCGTAGGTCGTGCACTCAATACGATGCCTAAAGAGAAGCGGGTTCAATGGAATCTAGCGATTTTGCGTTTCAAGATTAAAAGCGTTTCGATATACAAACTTCCCATGAGCGTGTAGGAAGTTGCGAGTTGTTTGGCGATCAAAGTTTTGGAATAGCCATAATATTATTGAGTGAATTCAACAACTCTCACAACAGCAACATCGTCTGTACTTACTAATAAAAAATTATAATGTTGTTAAATGTCTACATGGCATGTGTTATTTGAACGTCACAAATCTCCAAAACCTTCTTTCCTTCTTGTTTTTAAAAATAGTTATTGAAATTTTATCTGGACGATCGTCATGATTTTAAAGGAATTTAATGTGGAAATGATTTATCACAAGTTTTAAGACATAAAATACTTTTTACAGGATAATGTCTAGTTTCTACGGTGGCACGAACGAAGTCGCAAGTAGTGGCTAAACTCAATATTATCGCTGTTACAGTTAAAATAGCACCGTCCGTCCTTCCGTTGGCCGCTGCGAGCGCGCGCGGTACGATCGTTTGATTGTACATAATTAAATTCCCGGAACGTTCAGTTCAACTTCCAGGGATTGAGCCATTGATCAATTATGAGCCGTGGGAGTTCCGTTTATAAAGATTATAGGTACCTGTGCTTCTGTGTCAAATATTTCTCACAAGATAACATCCCGCAGATAACATAAATAGCGCAGTAAATATAGTTATGTACTTAGAAAGGACACAAAACACTGTAGGTTTTGCTAAATGCCATTAGTATTGCATAGAGAAAAAATCTATTTGCGATTTACATATGTTACAGATTTTCGTCTCTGATAATAACAATTTTACTGTATTATCTCGTTCTTACATAATTTATTTACTACTGTTATTGAAACATTTCGGGCATAAAATACGTCCTTGTAGTACTCCTTAAGACACTGCCGAGCTATATACCTATATATCTTTCGTTTTAATTTCAATCTTAAGTTTTTACTTTCATTTAGTTTATATAGTATATAGTAAGGGGATTATTTATTATATAGAGACTATTGTTAACAAAACAGAATCTTTTCATATTATTACGACGTTTTCACGTTAAAACAGTTGATCCGATTTTTTTTTAAAGTTCCATCGATCATTGGCATAGGAAACGAACTACTTTCGAATCATGGAGACGGAAGAAAACAATATTTCATGGAAAACATTTATCGCTCCGCCTGAGTGAATACGAAAGCTATAGCCAGATCCTTACAAATTAAACCGATTATTTAGGCTCAATACATTTACTTCGAGCTTAGCGACGTTTCAACAATAACCTCTCGATACAGATTCCGAGAAGCATTGATTTGGTTCATGTCGCTTTTGATCTTGAGAATTGGGTATTGTTTCTTCCAGGGATCGATTCGATTCGACGGCTTTGCAACCCGGCACGTAACTGACGGTTTGTAGGTCATGAGCGACGCATGGGTTTGGTTTATGGTTGGCTGGGTTCGGGGAAATTCAATGCTGCTACATTTAGATCTTCCGTGGGAGGATTAATTAGTGTTTTTTTTTTTTATACACTTAGCTTAGTAAACAGGCAGACGGGCCACCTGGTCGTAAGTGGTCACCGTCGCCTATGGACATTGGCAGCGTCCGAGGAGTCGCCAGTGCGTTGTAGGTTTAGAGGGAGAGCTCTTTTGACGCCTTTCTCGAAGAGTCCCATGTCATAGCGCTCCGAGAATAGCTCGGAAGGAAGCGCATTTAACATTTCACGTTTATCAAAGCGAAGAAAGACCTTCAGTTTTATTACATGCCAGCTACGCCTGCCACGTTAGAATTAGTTTGTACGCAAGCTTTTACCGTTTGCTCCTCGCTCTGGCGGTCTCGACTGAGGTCATTATCTCATCAAACAGTATATACGAGAAGCTGATTTACCACTAAAACCTACATTGTCGAATTTCTACAACGGCGAATGAACTCGGTTACGACTTTGTAAATTACGTTACTTAAATTTTGCATTTGATTTACTAATCTATTATAAATATATATATATAGCTCATTGTCATTATCAAACAATTCGACCGTAATTACTACTGTCATGGAAATAGATGTGACTTATGAGTCACGTCACCTGTTGTACACGCTGTTCTAGGACGAGTGGATGTACTTTTCGAAGATGTCGCTTTGCTACTGCTACCTCAAAATTAAGCTATAAGACGTTTGTTTGCAGACATTTGGGTACATGCCAATTTTATTGCCTTTTACGGCGTACAAATTTGAGAAATATCATTAAAAAATTATAATTCTACACATATAAATAACCTCGACATATTCCACACACCAACAAAAGCATCAAGCGATGACGAAATTCAATATACATAGTCACCGGAACAGTCGTTTGTAAGTCCATCAGTCACATTTACATTATGAAACATGTCCGGCACCTGTAGTGTCGCCGTCCCCCGCCTACGCGCCATACGCACAAGATTAATAACGCCATTGAAAACGAAATGTTACATGAATGAAACTATTTCGATTGATTTATGTTTAGCTCCCGTGAATCACTCGCTGCGATCTGGTTGGTGTTTACAGCCGAAATCACCGGCGGATCCGAGAATGCTCCCGACGTAGTTACTCGAGCGATATTTTCCATGTGTGCGCGTCTTTTGTTTGTTACCTTCCAATGTTTTCTCTGTTGCTCATCTGTTTTGTTACCATTGTAAAATATCCAAAAATCGCCTCATAGATCATGTTTAAGTTTTTTTTTCCACTTCTGCGATATTGAAATGTTTTCGTCTTTCCCGTTTCTTCTTCGATACAACGTTTTGGGCCTATTATTTGATACAAGTGACACGTACCTAATGATAATTGGCTTTACATAATACGGTAATATTAACATAATTAACACCTCAATGTTTACAATTAGCTAGTTTACTGGATGAGATAAGAATATTTGTGTATATTTGGCAGTGAGGTAATACCAAACGTGACATTAGCGAATGACGCTGACATCATTCCCTCGAGAGGACCCGTTTCTTGTAGCATTACATGTGATCTTGTTTTTGAATGCGCATAATTTTGCGACAACATTTGATCGATGATTGTAGCTTTACATTGATTCTCCACTCAAGTTTCTGATTTAATTACTTCCCTTTTTCACATATTTATTTAAAGATGTCATTGAATATTTAATTTAAATACATTTCATCTAAATAGTTAACAATATCAATAGAGTTTTATGAGACAGCTGTAGAATTTGAAACAAAACATTTACCCGTAACGATTTCGGTTGCCTTGCAACTTGGAAATTTGCAAATTATTATTATATTGAATTATTCCGATTATTCCGTTGTGTTATAGAGGATGACAGCGCTAAATGACTGTTAGTCAGAAATCGGTTAATACATTGGCGCTAAGCTGTCGGAGCCGCGTGCAGCAATGCAGTTGAGTACTATTCTTGATATATTCTTAAAAGTAAATGCGAACATTATTCACACTGAATATAAATGTACAGAAAATATATCGTCTTTTTTAAATACGATACATCTCTTCGCAGTCATCAGCCTTTTCGATGTCAAGTTTCAGCCAGAAATTCATAGAATATTTTTTATACATTGGCGTAGTTAGTACTGACCATCTTTATCGTGTTTTCCTAGCAATGGCCTTGTATGTACAGCGTTGTCTTGTTTACTGTGTAACTAACACCTTGAAATAGTGGTCGACTCATGTATGTATGACTTAAATTCAGGGAAATTCAGTCAATAGTAAGACATTGTATAATCCCAAACAATTCTTTGTTTATAATATTACACTTCGAAAATTTCATTCCGACGTCTTACTAACGACACTCTTGGTTGCAATATGTTTTGATTTAATTGTCATACTAGCTAGATAATTGTTACCAATTTTATTTTTACTGAAAGCATTTGTCTATATTCACTTTTAAAAATATTTGGAGCTTATTTCGTACGAACGTCCAAAAGCAATTCATATTTGTTTCTTAGTTAATTCTGTCGGAGGCCGCTTTATCTCGCAACATTCTGACCGTTGATAAAAAATGTCCCATGAAATTTGAAATCAATAAAATTTCCTTGACCGAGTGCGTTGCTAGCGCGAAGTATTTTTTTGTCTCTCATTAAGATTTGCTGTTCATAATCCGTTTCGTGTATGTTGATAGCAATTGTCCAAAGTCACATTGAAGTTCATACAGATCTGTTTGATTTGCAGCAAACACAGTAACATTCAACCCGTCAATGGCTCAAGTCTCCAGCGCGTTATTCTCGCATAGATTATTCGTGACATCAATGATGGCTTCTCGATAATAAATATGCCCAGTTCGGATGAAGTCACCGTCGGCCGGTTGCCGGTCGTTTATTATTTTCCGCGTCCGAATCTCGCGGACAATGGCGGTGATGCGTTCTATAGCGTCACCTTCGTTCGCAAGGTAAACACACTATGAATAAATATTAAACGTTGCGTTAAAATGGTCTTAGCTTTGTTGTTTTAATTCGCCGGCAACGTGCGCCGAGCGGCTCCCGATGTTATGTGATCGTGCGTGAAACACAATGAACAATTAAAATCCAAATTTAAAATGGAATGGACGCTAAGTAACTATATTCTATCAGGGATCGGTCATAAATGCGTTATTATATTTACAAATTATAGAGTCTTGTACTAATAGCATACCAATCTCTACATACTCCAAAATTGAATGATTTCATTCCTTTAACGTTTTTCGGAAATAAAGGTTTATTTTTAAAAGTTGTGTCTTCAAATACTATACTTCTTTAACCTCCTTATTAACCGGATGCTCATCGAAAATAACGTACACGACAAAAAGCATATTCATTTCGAACGTTTCAGTTTCGATCATCTGCGATGTATAAATCATTCATATATTTTTAAATTCGATCGAAGACCCCGTCCGCTTCTTTCCACTCTGAATATCGTGAAAACAATGGCGACGATGGCAGTCCCTCGCGTCATCCATCCGTTACAAAGTAAATATTTTCCGACGGCAACGCAAACCGTTTTAGTGTAGGTTAATGTTTACGAATATCTAGCGCGGCTTGTTTTGTTTGGCTCGTGTTTTCGACCGCCGACGATCGCAATGCCTCCACCGGACCGCGGATAGGTTTGTCATCCGATACTACTTCTGTCGTACCTTGTTGACGAACGATGGCTCGTGTCATTCGGAAATCTTTTGAAGTCCCGTTCATAACTAGGAAATGCATCAAATTTAACAGTCTCGAAATAGATACGAATCGAACGGATCAATTGGCCAGAGTTGTCTTTAGCAATAACGGGAAATTCGTAATCTTCAAGAAATCCATATTCATCAGTCGCCTACAGGAAAATCGTTTAAACGCACCGTTCAATAAAGTGCCTCGCCTTGATGCTCGGAAGTCTCTCTGTGCCTCTTTACATCAATAAACCGAAGTTCAATGTTTGACTTGGATCAGATCTCGCGAAGGCATCAACTACATGGAATATTCGTCTATTGACTATTTTCGTTTCAACGAATCTCGATTTCTATCTCGTCTCGGTATGTTTTGTAAATATGTCTCGGCTGGCGCCTTCATTATTTCAATACAACGTATTGAATTAGGCGAATTTATTTAGTTTCTTGCTTTTTCTCAGGATCGTGCGATAGTTTAAATAAGAGGAATGCTTACGATATCATTAATCGGAAATTTGGTCGGTTCTTTTATTGTACATTTTCTCGGATGTGATTCAGCGTGTTCTCAATATTTGCGCATTGGTTAATTTAGATTGTAAAATTTGCGAGTCTTAAACTAGGATCTTAGCGTTAGTCCACAGCGTTTAAATCTGTTAGCCCAAATTCGGGACACATGGTAGTCCCACTTTTCTATACAAGACCCAATGTACAAAAGTGTGATGATGAGAGGGAAACAAAAACTATGTTTGTCGATTGATGATTATGATTACTGGGTGTTCAATTTGGAATCATCAAAAAAGGTGTCCTATTAAATAGTATGTTTCTAGTGTATTAATAGTGTATTGTATGACATACTTAGCAGTGGCTACAATTAAATATCTCATGACGTTATGCTTTTTTATATCTTTTGGGGTGTAAAACTTGATTTGCTCTCGACTTCAGATCAGTTGCAATGCCATCCTCGCAACAAACTCTACGTCGACACCTAAAGGAGGACACTATATCTTTCAATGGATCATGAGTTCAATTTCATTTTAATCAACGTTTATATACGTTCAAAATGATTTGTTTTATATTCGAAGCAGAAATCCAAACAATCTAACGATCCATCTGCGCCTTCACACGAACCGCTCGAGCGTTCTCGTGAACTTGTGTAAAATTTAGTTTTCACGGGAAAATATCTGCCGTGCGAATAAGATGCTACGATGTAAAGGTGTTCAGTGTAAACAGGTCGAGTTTAAGTGATACTATTTTTATTGAATCTCGTGCAGATTTGAAAAGGGTCTGCGTTTTAACAACGTTAATGGTTGGCTTCAACAATTTTATGCTTGTAAAGCCGACATAATTTTCATTTACATTCAAACTGCCGATCGGGAGGTCCTGGGTTCAAATCCCGGGTTGGGTACTGCTGGATTTTTCTAATTTAGAATTTCCAGTAG
>DWDX01002520.1:0-15064 GCA_018245675.1 Agara michaeli
AACTGGTGAAATGTGGGGGTGTACTACACTCCTCTGCCTACCCCTTAGGGGATTACAGGCGTGATGTTACGTATTTTTAATCGACTGCAAAAAAGGAATGTTCCTAATTTGATTGTCATTCGAATGATTTGAAACATTCTTTTCTGTTGGGCACTATACCCTACTTCCAGTCCCACTTAAATTTGAAGGAAAAATAATAACTGTAAGGGTGAAAAAATAGCCGATGAAATGTTGTAGGAAGACTTTGTACATAGATATAAATGTATTTTAAAATCATATTGGTTAATTTTTTTTTTCATCGTCCATTTCTCTGAAGTAAATCTACTCTGTGAAAATTTTGTATTATGTTGATTCAATCAAGTGTGTAAATACTTCGCTGTGTTACGTCACTACGACGGCGGGGCTCACAACTAGCTCAACACACGAGCATTTTATTGAGTATGAGGTTGTAAATAATTCAAGGCATCTCCTGTATTATTCATTTATTTGTACCGCACAAAACTCCCGCCAATCGACTGAATTGTTTTATCGAATCTCATTGGGAGATACGTATTAAATCTAAATGTAAAGATTCATGAACGGATACGTACCGTTTTAGGCAGTACCCTCTCTACACAATTTTATTGCTCTAACTCTGTGGTTATATATGTAAGTAAATTTATTTTTTTCAATGTATAACGACGTTTATTGGAAGCTTGAAAATAAATCAAATTCGATTTATCACTTGCATTGTAATGAAATTTCACAAATACTGATAGCACAGTGATTTAGATTTCAGCCTCCCAACCTACGAGTCTGGGGCTGAAATCCTCGCATGTAACATTGAATTACAAAGTTACGTGTGGGTTTAAAATTAAATATCACCTACTCACTATATAGAAAAATATCATGAGGAAGAATGTACTACACCTTGGATTTCTAAATAATATTCTCTAAGGTGTGTCAATTTATTCTCGCACTTAGCCGATTTTAAATTTTCCCAGACTCACCAGACACTTGCGTCCTACAGCATGGAACGCTAAAAGCTTAATAAAATCGTTAAGAACGCGTTCCAATTAAGACTTTTCTCTTTATTCAATTAAAAATGCGTTCAACCTGAAGAATAAATAGTTACGGAACTGATCATGTGACATCATAGAGATTTAAAATATCTCTGTATGTGATTTACAATTATGTAGGTAAATATTAGATGGTCACGAGGTTGTTTTGATCTTGTATCACGTTACACAAATACTGAGCAAATGTCTACGGTGGTAAACGTCTTACAGATAAATTTCCGTACCTATAAAGTTTCTCTATGACTAATTCAGTAAACTAGTCATAATTTAAAAACTGAAACTCACCTTTGATGAAAGTTGGTTTTTAAGAAATAATTGCATTAGATACAAGATCATTTGAATTGAGTATTCAAAACTCAACGTCTTTACTGCCACGTGGAAGGAATGAATGAAGAGTACTATTGAGACATTGGATTCAGCTCATTGGTCTACAATAAGTCTGCTCTCCTTTAGGAGACATATGTTTCAGTATACCGCGTTAGAAAAAGGATAAAGAAAGCACTTATGCGAGCAAATGATAAATAATGTAGAGTAACTTCAAAGTAGTAATTGGCGTTCAACGTAGATAGAAACAATTACCAAGTTGTCATATTTGTCGCCAAATTCGAATTTGCGATAGAAGTCTACGTACCTACAGATACATAAACTAGGAAAGGAATAAAATTATATAGCAATGGTATCAGTATAAAGTATATGGTCCATACTGTACATAGATTATATATATTATGTTAAAGGTTCAGTACTCGAAAACAAACTCATAATTATAAACATATTTTTCAAGAAAAAAACTGCCAAAGATGAAGAAAGAAGAAGCACAAATATAAATTCCTTTTTTGTTTATATGAGAAATAAAATTAAATACAAAAATGAACCTAATTACTTAAGCACATTCAATTCGTTATAGACAAATAACATTTTATTAGTACTTATTATTTTTTTAAAATATGTTTTCCAAATTCCTCGTCTTAAGAATTATTATAATGCTGTCTGATTTACTGCATTGCTATTGGCACGATAGGTCGAACGCCTCAGCATAAAAAAAATCGCTAGGTATGCAGTACGTCAATGTCATTGTCAATCTATGTCACGTGAATTGACATTTCACAACATTACTATAGGTTGTACCACGTTTTTCTTGTTTTCTTTATATTAACGACTCATACTACCTTATAAAAATGGCCAACATTAGCGAAAGCGCTATAAAGAATATCGGTAAGGTTCTAAATGACCCAGCGAGGCCAATGAAAGAACGTTTTCGGGCGTTATTCACGCTACGTAACCTGGGCGGAGTAGCTTCAATACAATGCATTAGCGAGTGCTTTGTAGATGAGTCAGTCTTGTTAAAACACGAGCTGGCTTACTGCCTAGGTCAAATGCAGGATAAGAGGGCCATTCCAATCCTAAGAAGTGTGTTGGAAGACAAAAATCAGGATCCCATAGTCAGACACGAAGCCGGTAAGTTTTGATATGTTATCTGGTGTAAGGTAGCTCATGTACGCGATATTACTTGATAAGAGGCACTTCAAAACACGGAGTCGTATTGTATTGTTAAATGCAGCTAATTATGTACAATTCATTAACAGTGTAATATTGTAATATTTGATTCATTCAACACATCAAGACATTTGTCTTGAGTATTTACTCAAAATCACTTTATTTAATTATTAGCATAGAAACTTTTTAGAAGTGTTATGGGTATTACAGGCTGAACAGACACTGATAGTGTCTAATATAATAAAGTGTAATTTCTCAGTTTAACAAGATTATTATGCTGATGTGTTTTGAAGAAAGTCAATCTAAGACAATGTTAAAAGAGGTCCTTATACATCCAAGGTATTAGGGGGTCCAGTCATACTCTAGTTTCATTTATTTAAGCCCTCTATACACTTTATACAATTGGAGATAAGTACATCAAGGTAGAATCTGTAATATTATATATTGCATATAATATATTCACACACTAATTTTGTGTTTATATAATTTTCAGGAGAAGCCCTTGGTGCTATTGGTGATCCTAACCTATCCGAAATTCTAGAAAAATACAAGAACGACCCAGCAGTTGAAGTAGCAGAGACCTGCCAGATCGCTTTACAAAGGCTTAAGTGGATAGAAGAAGAGAGTACAAAAGAATGTAACTTATCACAAAGTCAATACACCTCGATTGACCCAGCACCGCCGAGCAGTGAGAAGGATGTTCAGAAGCTCCGAGATGTCATGATGGACGAGAAGAGATCACTGTTTGATAGATATAGAGCGATGTTCAGTTTACGAAACCTTGGCACTACCGAGAGTATTAATGCACTCGGTGAAGGTTAGTTACATATTAACAATGTAAAATAAGTTTCCATATCATAAATCACAGATGATAGTGCCCTGTCAGAATAATGGTTACTTCAAATGTTGAGAAGTTTTGCATGCATCCGTGGTTGTCGCCATAGATAAAAATGGTATATGATGAGATACGTAGAGCAAACATTGCTGCATGATAATATGTAATTGCTTATTAAAGATATTTCAGATTTCAATAGTTGAGGTTAAAGGTGAGACAATTAAGACAATGATGATGATGATGATGATATAATGCTTATTGAAGCACTTCTAAACCGGGTGGTGTTGTAAGTTGCTAGCGGTCAATTCAGTTAGGCAACATTCGGTGCAGTCAGCATCACTCAGCATTTGAGTGGGGGGCAACCATTATGGACAAATTTTCATAAGTTTCGATACCCTGAAAGGCTTTTTAAGTAGTTTTGTCTGTTTGTTACCGCATGTAATCATTAGATTTCTTGGCGACTTACCTGTATTTCCACCAGTCCCCATTGAGGCAGTTTGGTGGAATATTATCCAGGCCTTGGATGACAAAATACCCCTGCCCTAAAGCGGAACTTAAAAAAGTTTGCAGTCCCATTGAATGTAAAGGAAAATGGCTATGTATACAATAAAAATCAATCTGAACTTACACCATTTTGTTTTCAGGTTTTAAAGCCAGTAGTGCGCTGTTCAGACATGAAGTTGCATTTATCTTCGGGCAGATGCAGGACGAGCGTAGTGTGCCATTTTTGAAGAATACCCTTGAAGACACTGCCGAGCATGAGATGGTGCGACATGAGGCGGCCGAGGCACTCGGCTCCATAGCCACAAATGAGTGTACTGAAGTTCTGAAAAGGTATCAATCGCTAAAATATGCAATTGAAGCTGGTTTAAAACTGTTCATTTATTAATGCTACACAAATAATATTAAAACATAGGAAGTTCCAAGAACCAAGGACCAACCAAGAACCAAGGAGTCTCTGTAATGTGATACACAATGTTAGATTAAGCAAAATATTTATGGGTACATTACAAGTAATATTAAAACATGAAGTGCAGAGTTTCTGCAATGTGATACAAAATTTTAGATCAAGCAAAATATAGATGGGTAATTTATTAAAAATATTGATCAAAATTTACTATAGATTAGTTGGCTATTGTCATATGGGAGTACCATCGTTAATTGTACCACTGAATGCTACTACAATAGATTATGAGATAAGTTGAGCTAAACTTGGTTGATAGTGATCATTACACAAATAACAATAACCAGACAAAATTATAGGTTTTTGTACAGTAAATTTTTAAAGCCAAGCTTATTATAAAGCATCAATTATTTATATTAATAATAATTTATCTAGAGAAGCCTATTTATTTTATAGGATTATTTAATTAAGTTTATTTAATTTGTTCATAGAAGTTGGTCAACTCCATTTCAAAGTGTATAAATATGAATATCTATAAGTTTGAGTGCAAATATATCATTCATAAATGAGAGTGGCCACTCCTATGCTTTAACTTCTATAACTCACTAAGTTTATCACCACATAACAATGACAACGGAAATTATTTACCACGGTGAATAATGACTCCAGGTGCTTTTACAGGTGTTATTTAATTCCAGGTATCTCAGTGACCCGCGTCCAGTCGTCAGAGAGAGCTGTGAAGTTGCCCTTGATATGTCAGAGTATGAGAATAGTCCGGAGTTTCAATATGCTAACACTTTACTTACCGTTGATGCATAATGAAGTTTGATCGGCAATATATGTATATTTTAACTATAACAATTATTTTTGTATTGTTTAGCAATATGGATGACCACTGCTAATAATATATAAGCATTCCCATTACATAATGCTGTTTGCATCGTGTTTTGCTGTCTACTTGGGATTTGGAGAAATGAAACTGAATTTGAATGAGCCAAAGTATCTTGTGATGTGGTATGAGGAAATACTACAGTAAAATAAACATTTATTTTACATACGAATACCTCTGCTAAATGATTTCTTTGTTTTGTGTCTTTACAAGTATTATTGGAAAATAAAATGTTGAAGTTGCCAGTAATTTGATTATCTCTAAGATTGACATTATTTATTTTCGAATATTGGAATAATTAAATAAATATCTGTTTTGGATGAGAGTACAATTCAGAATTTCATAATATTCTGATTGAAGTTTTTATATATTTAGGTTTTTTTCTATTACAAGGGAACACAACGATCGCCTTTATCTCTATATATACTTGTATTAAAAAAGCAACCTGTACTTAAGTACTATTTTTAAAAATACTATGATTCGTACTGAAACGATATTTTATGTTCCGGTGCCCTGTACAGCGGAAAATTGCAACTTTTGCTACTATTTCATTGTGGACGATTATGGCAACACCGACAAGGCATATCGGGAGCTATATAACGATAAAATTAAATATAGCAACACTAAACGTTTACTAAGTAGTCTAATCTGAGGTTGTTAGTGTATTAAAAAAGAATATATTACAAAAGTATTGTTACAAATTACAGTATTTTACAAATAAATTTATATATTGTTATAAAAGAGTCCATTTTATTTCATTGCATACCGTTCATTTTATCCTATCGTTTTACAAAAGTTTTGGCCTGATCCGAAATAAAAAACCTAACGGTTATGTATTAAATCGTTAATAATAACTAAAATTTTCAAACAGGTTTATTTTAGTAGCAGTGAGCAACTTTTTAAGCAATGATAACTACTCGTATTAGTTAGGATTACCCTAGTTTTTATGCTGTAGGGTAAGATCGTAAGAAAGTTTGTACACCTCTGTTCGTACACCTGAGTTTGCCGTAACATAAGCCCTAACTCTTGTTACACTCGCGAGCGCCGTGGAGGCTCTAGCACAAGCCGGGCGAAAAGGAGAACAGTACAATTTTTTTTTCACTAACACTCTCCAACGGGTTGTTATAGTTTACGTGTCTCCAGTCTTCACTATACCGTTAGGACCCAAAATCGAAATTTCACGGTCGCATTCCAGTTATAGAGGGCGCGTGGTAGACCCTGGTTGTTCCCTCCATTCAAGTTGTCAACTTCACCTTTATTGGAGTCACTTCAACATAATCCACATGGTTGTAGGTTAGTCTTTTAGTTCTGTGGACGACGGGCAGGAGTTTATTGGCTATGGTCGCCATTTAACATCAAGTGGCCAGTCCTTTTATAACCTCTTAAAAATAAACTAGGAAAAAAAAGCAAATAAAGTACTCTATGAATTTTCTATGTAAAATACAACATAACATAACTGTATTATGATTTGTGTTATTCTGATTGCGTCATCGGCGATCGTAAAATAATGGTAATGTATCCGGAATGAATCGTGTGTTATATTGACATTATATTGTTACCGTATATATCGAATTGACTGTTCACGTTGTTATGTAAACCAATTATTTGTTATGCAAATGAAACGAAAAATATATCGCGGCTGTCTAGCTATTGGTTTGGTCGTTTTCCCTGTTGCGGTAAGTTGATTATTATTCTCAGTGCGAATCATTAAGCATGTTCCTATCTTAAATGAGGTCTATTTAAGTATTGGAGTTAGCGAGCTATCAAGGCGGTAGCGAGGTAGTTTAGATTCGGCAGTGAATAATATACCAGAACCTTCGAAATCCATTAATAAATGTTGTTAAATAAAAAGATATGCGAACACAATTTATTGTACGTTTTCTTTCATAAAGCTTTCAGACATGTTGGAAACCGAGCAGACGTCCTTCTTTGGTTTCACACACGAGATTCGCATAAGCAGTTCTACGTTGGAGTTGATTGAGCAGCTCGAAGGCGCGGTGTGGGGACACGCGCAAGGCGATCGGCGTGTACGACGCTACTTCCACTCTTACGACACGCCTTTTGTGGGTCGGGGGAGAAGAATGATATAAAATCGAAGACATTTCTATGTTTATAGATTAAAAGTTATGTAAATTGTTATAAAACCTCCAAAAATCATGTGTTTCAGAAATAATTCATACACACAATTTGTTTCGTTCAAAAGAAAGTGCCGATAAAAATAACAATATTTCTAATATTGTCTTCGTTAAAAGTGAGTAGTGATATACAAAATTTTCTAAGTTTGTTAAATAAAAAAAATATTTAAGTGGATTTTATTGCGTACCAACTACAATTTAGCTTAGGCATGGGCGCCTAACAATAAAATTTCACAACAAAAAGGTTTTTAGTCGACAACAATAGCATAAAAACGTCGTTCCAATTATTGCAAAATAAACGAGTGAAATAATTTCTTTTACCCACGATATAAAATGTTCTTTGAGAACCTTAACAGAGTATTGGTAAAGATATGGTATTTTTTTCTCATTTCTGAGTTAAATGTGTACTAGATATTTTTGAATTTCGAACTTAAAACACTGAACTTGGAGCACTTCATTATAATGTGAGCTTAAGCACGTAGGCATTAACCGTGTATTCTAGATCGATTTAGAAAAAATATTTATCATTGAAAAGAACACAAGTTCTGACAAATAAAATGATATCATATCATAGACCTCATGTACATCTTATTTTGTTGCAATTTTTCCTTAATTCTGTGATATTGACATTTAATCAATTGAGTCCAGTAACTGGTAAATACTGTTTAAATTTAAAACAGTTTTAAATTATTACGTTAACTTTGATAACAGAACATAATAATGTTATTTTTACGGCGGCTACCCCACTTGTTGCACAGCAGGTAAGTATCCGTGAAGACGGTTGACACCGCGGAAATTCACATTACCTGCATAATATCGCACAGTCTGTTCACACGAGCGGGCGAAATTCCATTCTCCCGATCCCGACAGCTGTCTTGATTTTTTTAGCCATTTTTTTTTTAAATTTACATGTTCCATTATTCCATCAAGCCAGTTACAATCTAATTAATTACCCGATAGAGTTTATTATCGAATCGTTATTTATTTTACATTATAATCACATATTGTTATGCAATTTATTTATTTAAACTTTATTGTCTATAAACAAGTGGATTTAATGCCGTTAGCATTCGGTAATAGTCAACTTTTATGTGAAGCTGGCTGTATTATGATTTTTTTATGTGATATTGTTTTTGGGAACTTAACTGTTTTCCCTACGCACCGAATATTCTCAAGTTTGATGCAAAGAAAAACAAAACCTTGAATCTGCTTGAGATCCGCCCAAAGTGTAGAGCTGTTTCCGAGTCCGCAATTTAATTAACATCCAACAAAGACAGTTGTTACAATGGACTCGTAATTAGAATAACTCTGTACCCCTCTCAAGGATATTACGTCTGTGTGCTTTTCTTATTAAATTCGAAACGTTCCCTCTATACGGCGAAAACGTGACACGATTATGGCGTCTTAATTATAACCGTATTGAATGTGCCGATGCGTTTTGGTATCGTTTAATATTTTGAGAAATTTTTAAAAATCTGTGACAGCAATTTCAATATTTTTTAATTGGTAATGTACGTAAAACAAAAGGCCTTTTTATAAATACATTAATCGTGATAATCATTAAAGAGTTCACGTTGTGCTTAAATATGCTTTCGTCACATGCCGCCAAAATATATAAACATTGAAATCAAATACATTATAAAAAGCATACAAAAAGTAACATAACCTTAAATACACAAACCCTGATATTATGATATTAATCGAGCAATTAATCACTAATTCTCCCGATGACATTTTGAAATTAATTATTTTTAACCGCATTGTCGTTTGTAGTGAATTCGTTTGAATATTCATCGACAATTTAGGGTTAATACATTAATATTTCCAATAAACTGTATTATAGTTAGGTATATCATATAACATTTGTAGATACTCCTAATTGCTAGTTATTTATATTGAATGCGAGACGGTAAAGTGCCTACGTTTCGCATTAGCTAAATGTACACACGGAATGGGTTAAAACAAAGAAAAAGCGCTAACTCATTATTCGCAACAGTGGTTCAGTAATTAGGCAATTACTTAAACGTCTGCGGCTTGGAAGCCTTTCTGTTGAGCTGTTAGAATACTTGTTGCCGATGTAAAGGGTTTTCGTAGAGTTATCGATTTTTGAAGTGAAACTTCTTTGCGCGCATGAGGGTAAAATGCTTACGGATGAAACCACACGAAACCTTTCATTTTTGTGTCCAAGGAGAGGGAGGGAGCGATTTCGTTTAGTAGTTAAATATTAGAACTTTATATTGCAATTCTGTCGCATATCGTCTTGTACTACAGTAAACGCAGATCTTTTTTTTTCAAAGAAATAATGAAAACGTTTTTTTTAGAAATCTATTAAACAACTAGCATTTTTAAAAAGAATTTTGAAAACTAAGGTAGTAGACTAAGTTAAAAAGGCTAATATATATGAATTATTTTATTTAGTAGATACTTATTATTTTAATGCCTTTTTATTTAATTAAATCTTTCATTTACCATATGTTATGCCTCTTATTTCAGCATAATACTTAAGTTGTATAATACTGGTATATGAGAATTCATGAATATCTGGTAATACCCACTGTAACTTTTAATTGTGTCGACTCAAAATAGTTTAATGTTCACAGGAAATCGGTCTCTGAATTAAATTGTGGTATTAGTGGGCATGTTAGACGCGTCGACAATAATATATTGCGGCTGCATGTCCTTGCAATGTAATCTTCTTAGCTATAAATATGTTCGTATCCTTTGACGGTTCGTTGCAGTCTAACGATACCTTGAAAACATACGGCTGAGCGAAGGGGTCTTTTACTACGCGTTTTATAAGATAAACATAATGGTATGGGAAGATGTTCTGGTTGATCAATTGGGTGCAAGGTTTAACTTTTGTCGATTTGTTGTTGGTTTGACTTTCGTCAGGGAAATTCGACATTGACGACTGACATAATTTATCGCGAAACCAATCTAAAATTGTTGACGCCATTGTTCTTTGTATATGATAATTGTGACAGTTTCTCAGTTTGTATATGATAATTGTGACAGTTTCTCAGTTTGTATATGATAATTGTGACAGTTTCTGGTGTTATTGCGGCTGGATTATAATAGTAGTAGTTTGCGATTCTGTACACGAACCTTTTCTATATGTTTCCTTCAGTACGTCTGTTGTTCCGAGCCGCTGAGCAGTAGCAACGAGAACCGTATTATACGTCATTATGTATTCATGCCATAACGTAATAATTCACTAAAGACGTATTAGTTTCATTCGATTTAATATCATCCTATTAACATATAAGTATTACATAAAATGGCGATTTTGAAATATGTAATTTTTATTTGCAAAATAAAGGTTACTTTTCAGCAAGTCTTGATGTAACTACTGGCCATATTCTTTAATTTTTTTTTTTTTTAGAAAACGTGAAATTCGCTTTTTTTTTTCAATTCAGACTTACTCTCCACAGTGGTGATACAGATAATAACTTATATTGTTAGTATATGTTTAATTTTTCTTTTACTCGGTTTTGTAGCTACAGTTTCGTACTCCACTAATTTTGGTTACAAGACCCTTCTAATTTTTTCCTGGCCTAGTCTATATTTTTTATCCAATAGTTTCCTTTAGTGGGTATTCCCTAATAAAATTGGTTATTCGTAGTAAGAAAACACGTAAATGCTGTCACGTAACATACTGTTACTGTGTAAACTTCACGAGCTTTTTACTTCGTCTATTAAATAGATATTACGTTTGGGTATCACAGTAAGTCTGGCGCCGATGCATTTCAAACTGTGTATTCCATCTCCTCTCACGATTTCAATTGCACATAAAATTTTAAAATCGCAGACGGATTACACTTTAGCATTTTTTGTACTTTTATTATATCGGTTGCCAGTCTTTTTCAAAGAAGTCATAGCCATTAGTCCAAGCCATATTTTGCCTTTTACGGCGTACAAATTCAGAAATGAAAGAAACATACATTAAATATTTTCTAATGCTAAATGATTACATGAAAATTGAAACACGTGAAAGATTCAGATTTTTTTGTCCTGCAGTTGGGCTGGTTTCCGCGATTATTGTGGGGAGCCTGGAGCATATTTCACCACGCTGGTCCAGTGCAAATTGGTGGTTCGGGTTAGTAAACAAATCATCTGTCAGATGTTACTACAACAGCCTTTGAAACGCTCGTAAAAAATTTTCGTTTGTCATTTTTACCATATTTTAATATTCGAATTAAGTTTTTACTTACCTACAAGCAAAATGTGCTTTATCCATGCCATGCAAACGTTAATTACTGTAGGATATAAATTTCCATATTTATCTTAAACCATCCGCCGTAGGTACATATATCATATACTAAGCACAAGCCGTTGATATTTATTTAAGGCAAATGTTTCAGAAAATTACAGACTGACGTTCGGGCATGGTAATCTTTTGTTGAATTTAGTCTCGTTTTCATTAATTCAAATTACTGGGCTCCATTTTGATCATCCGCGACCTTTTCAACAAAGCTGGCCAAACTGTAAATTGGGATCCCTTAAAATTGAATTCGAACGAATATTGAAAACAAGAAAGGCGAAACATTATTTGGCAGAGAATAGGTTTAATCAGTACACAAATTTATTTCTAATTCGCGACCTTATTATCGGCGTCTACTTGGAGGGGCGTCGATTTTATATCCTATTATATCCGATACAGAAAACGGCAAGGAACCGTTTCGGTAATCCAATCTTTTATTTATTTATACCCTCCTTGGAGCAGCAGACAGAGGCGGCGTGCTTGTATCGAGTGTATTCGGGACAAGTCGCGGACCGCGCGTCAGACTGTTATTCTTGCTCTATAAAAAATACATATAAACTCTGTTTGTTTTACGTGAAGAAAGCAGTAAACAACCTAGGGAAAATCACAAATGGTTACTGCCGCCTATGGACATGTGCAACCGACCTGTAATAGAGGTGTAGTCATTGGCTATTATTGTGAATTCAGTTGGTGCCAATAAGAATTCTTGGTGAGAATTCATTATTACCAAGACAGCAGGAATGCCACTGTTAGTAATATTAGTCCAGTTAGTGCTTTCAGTATAAAAGCAGTGTTAGTTAGTGTCTGCCCTATTAGAGGTCGATTGTAAATTTTATTGCTAACGAATTGATATATCGCATGAGTCTCTCATTCTCTCATTGTTTGAAGTCTTGATGTTCAGTTGTTTCATGTCTTTATGTTTAGTTGCATGAGGCTGTCGAGTGTTCAGAGCATTTGCAAGAAATAAGACTATCTCTAAGACCCTCTCACTGTGACGGGAGACCTGACTCCTACCGAGACCAATAGAATGGGCGACAGAACAGATTTCTATTCCAAGCCAATACATGGCGATTGTATCGGATGCAGTGTGTTTGATGGTCGCGGGATATGCTTGTGTGCGTTCGGCATGCCTTTCCCAAGAAAACGGTGTAACAACAGTCAGAGGAGAGCATACAATAAGCACATATGCTACAATTGGCACTCGATGTAAAATGCAACATCAAATATAAATGTGTTTGGCGCAAACACTGACATTCCTCTGTTAAATTTTCTAGACGTAGCTGCAGTAAACAAGTAGAGTAATGATATGTTTAGATGAGACTATGTTGTCTTGACAGCTTTGAGTCACGATGTTTTTGTAGTTGGTCCTAAAAAATAATCCAGTTACTGAACTTCATTTGGGGTAGAAAACAAGTATTTAGTTCACGCGGTGGTGAGCAGACGCTGGAAACAAAATATTATTGTTCTAAAAATACAGAAAAACAATAGATAAGTAACCTTATACGAAATAACTGTTTAGTCCAAATCACACTTGAAAACCTCAGGTTAAATACGTCTTTAAAAAAAATTAACCTTTTTGTTCCATTGCTGGACAGGATTTCCTGTGGAGATGACATGCGTCAATACCTTAATCTGCTATGTTGGTATAGTAAGTGATAGTTCAATAAAAATCGCATGTAGCTTTATAGTCAAAGTTGAGTGTCAGAATTGGAATATGAATTTTATCATTGTTCTTCAATATCTCCCATTATTTTTGGTTTTTGTTTCTTTGTTTTCCTTTCCGCCTTCGTTACTCTATGCCTAAGTTTGCCTTTTATACCTAGGTTATAGGTATAATAAAGTTTAAACAAATTAAACATTAAGGAATATTTATGGTTCGCAAGGCCGAGTTAGTGAAATAGCACATTACGACTCAATAAACCCGTATCCAAATTTAATATTAGTGACCCCTTTCCGTGACAGACTGGTATGGAAATCAAGCGTTGATGTTATATACCTACACTTTGAATATGATACTCAGCCAGCCTTCTCCAATATTTGTTCACGTTGAACTATGAAAAGGCGGGTGTTTTTATTTGTGTTCACAGTCATCGTCGCCTGTAATACGGAGTCAATGACCTCTTTCTACACCAACATACATTGTTCAGTAATATATTATCCTCTTACTCCCTAATATGTTTTTGCTACCCTCATAATCTTCTTTAGCAAATAAGTTACGATACGGTGAAACGTTTATTTATTGTTTGTTATATTACATACTAGTCCCTTTTCGTAGATTAGTGACTTGTTAGCCGAAATATCACGGTCTCGTCCGTGCTTGCTGCTAAGCGGCACCTCCTGCATTGTCCTGGCACTGTTTGAAGGGTGCTCTATAATAATAATAATAATATGTGACACAATTTTACACACATGTGTCTGATTCCAAACTAGGCAATTAAATGCCTGTGTTATAGTAACTAGACGGCTGATGTATTATATAACATTTATATTCATATTATATATTTTTAACATATTATATATTTAAGAACAAACAAATGTGTTCACCATTCAAATGTTTTGTCTGCATGGGAATCGAACTCCCGACCTCCGGTACAGCAGATACAAAGTTTACATATATCTTTACATATGTTTCCATATGTATGTACTCGTATATATTTTGTCTTTGTACAAATCAAAAATTATGTACACTTTTAAAACTACTTGTTTACTAAAATAGCGACCGACAATGTAGCTACGCGGTTTTGAAATTGGAAACTGTACCAAACTTGAATATCAGAAAACGATTCTTTTTATATTAAACTGTGGTAAAATCATTTAGGATCTCGGAAAATAGAGAGGTTTCGCACTTTATTATAAGGGATCAAGGTTAAACTTATTAACATCAAAGTCGATGCTAGCTGTTTATTTACGTTCAAAACACTCCCATTAAAATAGATTAACTCACTAATTGCTTCCGTTTTTATATAAAGGAAATTTCTCATTATGAGCATTTTTGTTTATTTTGTATAATATTCTAATAAATATTTTTTTTATGTAATACAATTTTATGTATATAGGTTTGCGATATTTTCTTATCTTTACGCGTTATACTTATTATATTTTACGTTTCAAATTAACGGAAAAAATATTATACGATCGAATTCCATTAATTAATTTATGTTGAGAATTATATCCAGTGAAAAGTCTTTATTCCTACAGGCTCCACTATATTGTGTTTACTTTGTAGGCAGATGATAGCGGGCTTATTTTGACACACAATATAGTTGTCACGTGTGCTTTTTAACCGACTTCAAAAAAAGGAGGAGGTTCTCAATTCATCTGTATTTTTTTTTTTTTATGTTTGTTACCTCATAACTCTGGAACGCGTGGACCGATTTCGAATTCGATTTCGATTTGTCATTTCTCTGGATATTATGGCTGACACCGCCTCCAAGAATAACAAGATAGGACCTTGAATTATTTGTTTACTTTTTAGTGCAAATTAATTT
>DWDX01002521.1:0-15060 GCA_018245675.1 Agara michaeli
CACGTGGACCGGCTTCCACACCTTTCAGACCGAAACACAAATTGTAATAACAATTGCTTCACGGCAGAAATAGGTGTGGCGATGGTACTTCCCCGGGCGAACCGTATACAGGTTCTACCACCTACAACCTACCACCTACAACCTACCACCTACAATGTTATTAGTAACCGGCGGTTTTAATTATTTTGTTTAATAGTTAAATTATTAATCATTGATTATTTTTTATATTTTAATAATGGTGGTGTTCTAGATATCTCCATCGCAGGTAAGATACACTTGGCTCTTACTCTACGTGTTAGTTTGACGTCATGGGACCATCTATAAATTAGGTCATGATAATTGAATGGATTCTTTTACAAGTTCTCCCTTTCTATTTCGGTGAAGTAATTTATTTGTTCACTTCATTTTGAACGCTTTATACATAACCGATTAGTATTTTAAATTATAGTATAATTAAAAAGATATTATGTGGATTTAGTTCCATCAGTGGTCATTATTTAATCGTTACATCAATTAAGATTTGACCGGATATCTTTACTGCTCCTTCTTGCCCAGTGACGTCTTGTCGCTTCCCGGTGTACCTCCACGTGTTATTAATTTATGGATGGCTCCTACTGAAAGCACTGCTTTTCTAACTTCATATATATCATTAGCATAGTAACTTAGTCACGCATTACGTGTATGTAACCAATATTATTTAAGTAATACCTATTTTCACCTGTACTTGTTCATATAGATATTGGCTAAAGAACTCGTAACACCGTGAAACACTTAAGCCACAAACGTGCGATGTGGAGTTTAGATACATCCAATTATTCGTTAGCGGTTTAAATGAGCAGTGACGCAGCCTCGTTTATTGTATGAATATACATAGATCTGAACGCAATTTATAATGTTATCTGAATTGCGCCGTTCTACCTTCGCGTGTGTGAGATAAGATCGATTCAATGTGTAGTTTAATATTAGAACGCCAAGCTAACATCGCGCGGACGTTTGCTTGATACAGTTGTTGACACTGAATCCCACACAAGGACTCGGCGGCCTGGGAGCGGCGGCGACGTAAACATAACTGCGCATACAACCGAACTCTGATCACACGCCTCCTACACTCATTGTTCAGCAATACCCAGCGGGGGATGGCCGCTCGGCGAGAATATAATAAACGCTATGGACGGTCGACAGTCGCCCGAGGACAGAGATAAGAGAGTCATTCGGAATCCTGATCACATTGTATGTTGCATTAGGAATTCGTGGCGTTCCTCCGTTTGCGCTTCTCCGTTACAAGGCGACGGATTTACATAAGATTGTGCATATCGGTTACGGCCACGGCCTCCTCCCGTGCATGTAACGGAGCGCGAATGACTTTATGTAAAAATATAGATAAGCATGCATATAACATTGAATTGCGAAACTGAGATCAAATGTGGTGTATAAGCAAACAATGAAGATAATATTTGACGTTGTATTTAAAGGTTTCCATCTTCCATTGCATTTCAATCGCATATCGCAGATGTGTTTTAATAAAATCCATTACATATTACCAGAACAATTTAATCCGACCCCCCAGAACAGTTTAAAAAGATCTGTTTACTGTCGTACATCTCAAACTAGCATTTAACTATCATAAATTCATAATATGTTTAGTCAGTTGTTTGTACAAATTATTTATCTTTAGCTATTACAATGAGATATAAGTAAATGTCGATTGAAATTTAATCATAACATTAACGTACCGTAATCGATTAGGTGATCACTGATCACTAATGCAAAATAACTATGTTTAAAACAAACATTGTCATAAGTCCTCAATACTTATCTAACTTTGACATGTTCCGGTTGACCTTGACGCTATTGGATGAAGACATTGTAAGACATGGGCTTCGATATCCCAGTGCTATTAATGTAACGGCCTGTGTGTGGTTATTGTATTATGTACACATGTTTATGGCGCTCTTCACGCACTCCACGCACCGCAGTAGCCGCCAAGTGAGGCCGCAGGTAGAGCTGTGCGTCGATTGTGTGTCGCGCGCTAAAGGATACCACCGAACTGCGCTATACGGACTTGACTACTGCACTGTTCGCTGATACGGCTTGCGTTCACCGATCACTAGTTACAAAGCTTACGTCCATATTTTATATTGACAAATATAACAGCGGTTGGTGCATAGAGAAATATTAAATATATATTACACTTTAGTATAAGATACTTAATATTTTTATATAATCTTTACGATTCGTTCAAATAGATTACCGAGTCATAAGCTTGTTCGGAGAAGTATGAAGTATTTAAGCGAATCACAAAATTGTATTCGCTGATAAACAATTTGTTTATTATCATTAAAATAAATGTAGCACATTGATAACTGGCACGCTAGTCATACATTGTTACGAGAAATATAATATCCATGTCAACTTGACATTTTGTACAACAGAAGATCAATATTAACTTTTCAAGCCTTTTGCAACTATAATAAAGTATTAAGTAAAATGTAACTCCTCTGAATTTTACGGTGATTCAAAATGTGGAACGTATTCACAACTTAGTATGTAGTCAATTTATTTATCGCTTTGTCGCGCTCGCCGGTTACGCGATTAGTTAGCGTTTTTGTATGAAGTATGTTTTCTTTCAGTTAAGATGTCCAAACACGACACAGCAAAACAAACACTATAATGGAAGATGATCCCAATAAAAAGGAATCAAAAGGCAAACGAACGTTAAAGAAAGCGATTCGACGTAACAGTAAATCCAACAATAGTCAGAGCTCCGTCCAGAATGGTACCGGTGTGTCGCGCTCGAAAAGTTTCGAAAACAAACGTTTGTCTGTCGATATCAACGATACGCCGCTGCCCAAACCCGACGGAACCGTGGACAATCTGCAGGGGAACGCCTCCACGCAAAAAAATAAACTAGAGAGGAGCGTCGAGGCGCAACACAAGCGGTCCTCCCTGCAGGACAAGCTGCTAAAAGATATGAAAGCGAAGAAAATAGTGGCCATACAAGAGAGTCAGAACGAAGTACACGAACATAGCGCTCTCGACGTGGAGCACGCTCGGAACGATGACGCTTTCAAATCACCCAACGATAACAACAATGACGTCGATCCGAGGACGGACTCTAACAAAAAGAACTTAAAGAGGGTCGGTGTGACTGCGGGAGTTTGGTTTCTCCTAACAAAATTTTTGTTGCTTACCGTTCGATATTCGCATATTTTAGACTAGTTTTGCAACTCACTTGTATGTTTTTAATCTAAATAAAGCTTATATAGTGGCAATTGTTTTCAGAAACTGGAAGAGGAGAGCGGAGCGGGCACGAGCGGCGCCAGCACGGGCGCGTCCGATACGGACGCGGACGACAAGGACCCCAGCAAGGACAAAAAGAAAAAGAACAGGTGCGCCGTCTGCCGCAAGAAGGTCGGACTCACAGGTAAACTGCGCTCGCTCGCTCGAGCGTCAACCGCCCCGTAGGGTGGTTCCTTACGATAGCTATAGGGAGCGACTGCTTAACGTGCCCTCAGGATCATGGTATCGCTCATGAAAATTTGCCAGTAGCGGGTCACCTATCCGTGCGCCGGACGCGCCCCTAGCCCCTTCAAATTGCACCTCGATCTGGAAGCTCGTTCAGCTATTTTGTAACCATAATTGCTAGGAAATAGTATTGACACTAGGAAATTTATTAAAATTCACGCCCGGCGAGATCTGACGACTTGGCATATTACAATACATACGCCGTTCTGTTTCTTGTAGTGCAGTGGTCGCCATGTCAGGATGTCAAGCAAACCCCTTCGGCTACTCCAACCTGTAACTTATTAATTTTGTATACTAAGTGTAGAACTACGTAAATCTAAAAAACTCCGAACTGTCACATTAATTTTTATCGTCATTCGTGTAGTTAACACTAATATGTATTACCTACTAAATGATTGAAATATATAATAAATGGCCATCATATACGGGGATAAAATCTGGAATCACCTATTGTTAAACAATTTGGTGCATAATTAGAGGTACTTATTTTATGTGAAATTTTTTAATAAGTTCTAGCAGTAGTTGTAGTAATCTATACTTCTATACTATAATAATTAATATTAATAATCTATATCTATATCTTTACTAATATTATAAAGAGGAAAGATGTGTGTGTGGTGTGCGTGCGCGTGTGTATGTATGTAACGAATAGGCTCAAAAACTACTTTACCGATTTCAAAAATTCTTTCACCATTTGAATGCTGCATTATCACTGATCAACATAGGCGACATTAATTACAGGAAAAAAATAAGGATCCTTACTAAAACGACAATAATTTAACCCAAGGTGGAAAAAAATTGCCATAAAATGTCTTTCATCGCATGCGCTGCGTAAACGATTGATGATAGAACAAAAATATGTTGTACAATATTAAAGAACATTAATATCTACAAAAAATGTCGCTATAGCATATGTCTAACTATTGTAGTTATGATACTATAACTACTTTTTAACATTTTAAAAGTTGATATAAATGCGACCAAAAACAGACCAAGTTATCCGCACCTTTCCATTAATCCTTATCCAAATAAATAATTTCCTAAGCAAGACTGTTTCAATACCTGTAATTTGCTTTTTAGTATGATAAAATCGGGCATTCTGTTCAAAAGATATTACGAATTTAAAACGTTGAAGAATTAAAAAATTAGTGCCACCGCACCGCCGCGCCGCCGCTGGTACAGCACGGAGGAGTCGGCACCGAACATCTAACCAGACATGGTGTTACGGGAATTTTACATATGTGTATGAGATCAAGTTATTATACCATTATTTTAATTTAACCATGGCAACGTGTGGTCCGGTCTGCTCTAATTTATATGGCACAACAAAGTTTGCCGATTCAGATAGTTACTAATAAGTTTTCAGTTCTAATTAGTAGTATGTATGTATTTAGCAATAACTATTCAAATATTTTTATGTAATATGTAGTATTCCTATACAACGAGTATTTACAGCCGTTTTGAACACATTCTACGTTCTGTGGATTTCGAAGCACAAGGGTTCAAGTGATACAATTTATTATTCACGACATACATTTGAAAATCGCTCGGGTCACCGAGCACCGAGTTCTAAGCATTTAATATGTACATATACCGAGATTACACGAGCGACGACCATTTATTACAGGCAGCAGTGATAGTACTGCTTATAAAAACCGCAGAGTTGTCGTTGTAATGTGGCGTGTACTGAAATATAGCAACGTGCGCGCGCGTGTCGACGGCGGCGCGGCGCCGCTAGGGAAGTGCCTTGTTCTGTTGCAATTTTGCAGATTTACCAATCAGTTTTTGCATCCTTGAATATACAATCGTTCGTTAATATTCAAATGCAATTAGCATTGTACGCAAATGTACGTGCGTTATGGTGTCTGATTTGACAAGTTTAATGTAACGCCGATAATCATCAGTTCGCCCGTTAGCAGTATATAATTCTGTTGTAAAAACACATACAAATTGTATTCAAAATATTCTACATCCGTACTTATATTTTATTTTTATTATCATATTTCATAATACTGGCCTTTTCCTTATTTAATTTAATTTCTTTGATCAATTTGAAAAAATAAATAGAGGTACAGTGTGTAAGCGAGCCGAGTGTGTACAGGTTTCGAGTGCCGTTGTGGGGGACTGTTCTGCGCCGTGCACCGGTACAGCGACAAGCACGAGTGCTCCTTCGACTACCGGGAGCTCGGTGCGCAGGAGATCCGCCGCAACAACCCCGTCGTGGTGTCGCAGAAGATACACAAGATATGAGCGCCCTCCCCCACACCCTATATATATATATATATATATATATATATAAAAAAATATCTTGATTCGTTTAGTGCACCGTAGGCCGAGCCCGCGCCGCCCGCGCCCCCTTCCCCGCGCCACACTCTGACTGATGACACCGGTGGCGTGTCATCTACCACTGACGAACTATCTCGGACTGTCCGACGTTGTCGCGTGCGGGGGAGCGCGTCCGCGACGCCGCGGTCTCGGCCTATGGGACCTTTAGATTTATTTGTGGCGAGAGTTTTTGCTTTTAACGAGCGAGATTGAGCAAACGTACTCCGCGAAGCCGCCGCCGCGTGCTTCCGCCCGGCCGTTCTCGACTCGAGGGCGTCGCCTTTAGTGACCTTGGTGTGTTGAATGAGATGCGTGTATTTTTTAAAATCACACGCACGTTTCTTTCGTCACAAGTCTGCAGTGATTAGAGGCTATGTTGCACGGCCGCGTTGTTGATCGTTTCAATCGAGAACGAGCCGGCGTCGGCCGTTCGAGTTAATGTAATAGTTACAGGGAAAATAAAATTAAACCTAAATAAATGCCTTTATTATTTCTCTTAAAATAATATTATATAAATATATTGTATTTTAATAGCTACAAGGAAGAAGTAGCATCTCGATCGCGGAGCTCGGACGGTTTGTTCAATCTCATTTTTAATAAAATTGTAGATAATGTTCGTTTCGGGTAGGACTTCAGGATTAATTTCGGAGATAATAAGTAGAGTTTTGAATATGTCCATTCACCTCCATTGTAAATATTAGATATAATTAATTATAGAGACAAATCCTATATATTGTAAAAAAGTAAAACTCCAAAAAAAGCTACATTGTTACGATTCCAACGGAGAGCATAGCGTGCTTGACTTCCTCGAGATAACAATCGTAAGCTGTGAAGCCGATGGCGCGTGGCCGGACGGAGTTCGGTTCGGTTCGGTTCGGGAACTTGTCGCTTCTTACTCGTCTAACATTCGGCTAAGTGACGTAGCGTTAGCGAGGTGGCGTGTGGCCACCCTCCGTACCGCTCTTTGTGTGAAAATTATAGTAAGCATATGGATAGTTATACATTTATAAGTAGTCGACACTTTATATTATTACACATTATATAAGTAGGAAAGAATTATTTAGCTTTTTTCTTTTTAATCACAATATTATTCAAAATTGTAAGTTGTATTATGTACTTGTTCATTTTAGTGGTGAAGTTGAAACAATAATACATTATTATCGCTTCGGTGGCCGCGCTGCGGACTGGCGAGTGGTTGGACATGATTATTTGATGACTTTTGTTGTATATTTTGTTAGGTCATTGATTAATTTTGGTCTTTTTGCATGAACATAATCAGATAAATATGATGTTATTAATGAATGATTTTTTCTTCTATCTTGCTGTTTTAATTTAGTTATTCTTCTATTAAAGTCATTAAATTTCCAGGAATACAAGCTTTGTTTCTTTTCATAATCCCTTACTCCACTTTTGTTTGTTGTACACTAAACCTCCTTCTGAACACGTTTCTAGAACATTCCAATATGCTGACACACTGAAATGAACCAAATTATTTTATAGACAATGCACAAGTCCAAAAGTGATTTGTTCATTGTTTTGATTAGTATAGTGTCTTTTTGTTTAAACGTGTTTCCTAAAGATATTGTCATTATCTGACAGGTGAGAAAAATATTAAACATGAAACTTCATTTTATCAGGGCACACACATTGTAATAAATATTTATTTCCATTAGATTTTATAATATTTGCATATGGCACATTATCACTACCTAATTTTAGATTAAATCTTATTGTACAATCTGTATTCGACCGGAGAATATGAGTTTTAGCATAAGACTAGGATATCTATAATATTCTGCACACTTTAATAATGAAAGCATTTCTACTTATTTTATGGATATCGGTATTTACTGAAAATAAATGTGTAAGATATACACCTACTTATTATTAACAAAGTATATTAATCTAAGATAACATGATTTTAATTAAAATCTTTTATATTCTCGGCACTTTGTGTAAGTCGATGGCCTCGAATTGTTATGTCAGCGTTTGAAATAAGATATATTTCATGAAATAAACTGACTAGTATAATATTTATTTGTACAATTTTTGTTTAACATAGTATATGTTCTCAGTCGTGGAATGAGATAGCAAATTGGTTAATGAATATTTTTTGGTATTTACACTCAAAACCATCAACCTAACCTACATAATATACATATCTGAAAACACTAAAAACCATCTTTAAAATAATATTTTTAGTTAACGTTTAGACCGTCAACAAGTCTGATCTCTTGTAACAAATCTGCCCACAGAACACTGAGATACATAGCATATTTCGTAACTCGGGACACCACGGCCTCGCCCATTCCTTACATACATATATAAAACTTTTTCTCATTTCATATATCTCATACAAGCGATTCCGTAATCGTCATGTATCATAACGCAAAGTCTAGCAGAGCGGTCGCCATTACAAGCCCGTAACTTCCTTGATCCACGGGCGCGCGGCCGACACGCGCGAGAACACCACCATGGCGCCGCGCCGGCACTCGAACGCGTCGTTCTCCACCCACGAGGTGACGCCAACCACGCGCCCGCCCAGCATCAGCCCGCTGCCGCTGTCGCCCTGCCGTACCGTCGTCGACCAATTTCATCATTATGTTAACGAACAACGTAAAATAAAAAAACAATTGAACATATGTCGTATGAAATGGCAACTCCATTTCATCATCGAGACAAAGTGCCCACTAGCACTGATCTGGAAAAATGTTGATGCAATTGTATTAATGTAGGTTATACAATTTTTACTTAATCCTGTGTGATATTTGTAACAAAAAGAGTGTTGCAATTTTTTTAGGTGAATAGAAGTAGCAAACGTGCAGGCGGCTGCCTCGAGCGACACTGCTGCCCGTGGACACCTGCAACCGACCTTTAATAGGCTATAGGGACGGGGATGTTAGCGTGAATTCTGTTGGTGATGGGTTTCAAAAAATTTGTTCATCGGTATTCATTAGTAAAAGGACTGCATTATCGGGAATGAGGAATGAAGGGAAGAATGCCCACAAATCTATTAAACCGGACAGTTGCGTCAAGAGTAAAATTCGTGTAAATGAGAGGGCGACTGAACAAGAAAAATGCACATAAATAATAAATTCAATGGTTGTCGGGATGACCGGTGAAAGAGAAATGGAGGAAGGTCGGAAAGCAGTAGGTACTGACGTTGCAAGCGGAGTCGCACGAGGGCGGGCGGCCGCGCGCGCACAGCATGTCCTGTGCGTTGTACTGTGGCAGGCGTGCGCACTCCGCGTCCGCCAGCGTGTTCAGCGACATGGCGTGCATCTCGTGCCGCATCGTTTCCTGCACAGAAGTCATATTTTGTCTATTAACCATAAGGCTGGCAAATTTTCAGAACCCTTACCGTGCCTCGGAAGGCACGTTGAGCAATCTGTCTGTCCTTATGTTCCTATTAGGTAACGGTCGGAAACCTAAAAAACGATTTAATTAGGATTAGGATCAATTACTAAAATGTAAAATGACCACAAGTAATAAAATGATTTTGCTTCGGTTCTAATATGAGTTTTAGCTTAGCGCTGAAAGTACCTGGGTTCCGCTTTACCTAAAAATTAACAAATATTATTGTAGATTTATTTATAGATTGAAGTATTCGCTTACCCCATGGTTTTCCGCGCCGTATCCCGCGTATCCGACCGCTGCTCCCGTGGGAAAGATCTCCGGGCCGTCTAACGTCGCCGCTACCATGGTCTTTCCGTCCAAAGGCAAGGGCTCCGCAAGTTCAGCCAGTAAGTAGTCCCACCGTGCTGCCACCTATAAAGCGAAATGGAAATTGATTGCTTTCTGATATTTTCATTGTTAGTGTAAAAGACATCTAGAAATCATTACTTTCTGCATGTTTGGAAATTCCATATCTTTGAAAAAAATAATAATTTCAGTATAACGTTAGTTGCATACCTAAATTGACTGTCTATGATTTCCATGGAACTTCTCAAATTAATTTGAGACTTATCAGTAGTCTCCGTTTATTATTTTTACAGAATAAAGTGTGACTTGCGCGAACCTTCAAATACATCAGTAAGGATGATAAAATCTGCATTTTCGAGAATAACCTGTGTTTCAGTAGTAACAAGTAAGAAGAATCGATGAAATAGTTCTAACTTAGAGTACCAGGTACTTAGAAGCAACTTCGGTGCATTTTAGTCGATTCCAACAAGAACAACGGAACTGGTAGTTATCTGTTTGCAAAAGTATAAAATCAATTAAAATAGTGACCTGTTTAATGTTGTAGCGAGTAGCGTCCAGCCAGTAGGGTCCCACGCTGAAGAGCGGATGGATGTACAGCTTTTTGACTCGTACTCTCACCCCGGTGTCGTTATCACTTTGATTGGTACCCGCGAGCACATCTCTCCCGCCGGTGAACAATGTGCTGGAATTCAAATATTTCCACATTGTATTATTACTTTCTGCAAGCGATTGACGGGTCGCAAACTTTAATACTTATCTAATAAATAACATAGCTTCTCCTAGACTCTAGTTTCAAACCACTTGAACTACAGGTTTCGAATTTATTTATTAAAAAGGAAAAAAGTCTAAATGTACCTTGTAAAGGTGTAGATACCTGTCAACTGAGTACCTACCTCGGCTAAGTATCATAGAGGCAAGAAGAGCGAGTTGAGTAATTTATTTATAATAACCTTGTGAAATTTCTTCTTTGTCAAATTTTAGATGTCAGTATTTTAAGGGGCCGAAATTTTTTAATAGGAACTTGATCTTTATTTTACATAAGTGTTTTTGATGGGATGTTAATAAGTACGAAACGTTCTTTGTACATTTTACGGAAATGAAATACAACACTGAAACAATTGACGCGTACGCATTATATGAGAATAACCTGAGATTAGATAAGGATTAGAGTCATGCAATACGAATTGTTGATAAACTATAAGGTCACGGTTGGAAACATTTCAATCAACACAAAATGCTGTTTGATTTGGCGAATTGAATGCGTGGGAGTGTATCGTCTGGATGAAAGGAATTGCAAACAATAAATAATCGTTTTATAAAAAGAGCATTCTTGTGGTAATGATATATTACCTTAGCTAGTCTAGGTAATCAATTTTCAGTAATCGCATGGTCCTTGAATGGTTTTGCATTATAAATTAAGGAAGTAGGTACCTGTATATTTTGTATTGATGTACAACATAGTGCCTATAGCAGCCCTGTTATCAGACACACTGTTCAGCCAGTTTACGTTTATTACAATGTCTTTAGAACGAATGACATGCGGGCCAGTGTTATCAAGGCGTCACTTTAGGTAATAAAATGTCAATGATGTTTTTACTGTTACTGATCCAGTTTAAGCATATCGTTGTGTTTATCAAATAGTGTTTAGTCTAGAACTTTTTTATAATATACGATATAAGTAAATTTTTATATATAAGTATTTTTTTTTATAATATGCGATAATTTTAATATGTTATAGTCATCGAGGTAAATGAAGCGCAACGTATCGTAAGCATAAACTGCTTTAAATAATATACCACCACGTATAGCTATGTTGTGGTCATCGGTAAACAAGGAAAACCCAACACATTACAGTCTGACGCATGCGGACAAGCTGGTTTCTGTAGAATACGAATTAGCATATACGATCACAAAGAGATTTTTATATTATAAATGTGATGTTTGATGAAACTTATGGACGCGTGGTGCGACAGTTTGCTCACTCAATGACCTCACAAGCCACGTTTAAAAATAATAGACGGCTACCTACATCATGAATAATGTATTGATATTAATTTTTTTCTTTATATCCGTAGATTGCATTTCCGGGCAATTTACGTGTAAACATTATGCTGTGTAGTACCTACAACATACAAGAAGACGCGGAAGAAGAAGAGTGTGCATTTAGTACTCAGAGTAGCGGACTTTTAATTGATTTCGGCGGTTTTCGAAAATGATTGTAAATTATTGTTTCATCTTAAATATACCGTTGCTTATATGCAAATTTGGCTTAGAAAAAAAACATACCAATGAGCAGCCGACAGCACCCATTTAGAGCTAATGATGGTGCCGCCGCAAGTTCTGCCGAAGAGCACGGCGGACGGGAACCGCTCATTGACGGGCACGGGGTCTTCGGCAGCGGCGGTCTGCTCGGTCCTTACTGCTGTTGCGCAGTCATATTTGTCTGCAATAACAAAGCGTTTCATTTGAAGTTATGAAGTTTATTTCTACAGTTTGCACGTGCATTGCGTGCTGTTGAGGACTGCCAGGAGTCCAGTCGGTGCGCATGAAACTTGAATCTTCAAGAAGGTAGCCGTTAGCACCATATTAAACAGTTCATCACGGCACTCGCCGTGATAGAGCTGGTAGAACGCACACAGCGAGCCAATGTCCCTTCGTACATTCATACATTACATAGAAACTAGTAATGACCGGCCGATTCCGCTGAGCGTGGTTAAAAAATGAATAGCTGATTTTTTCGCGATTAATGTCTTATCATTTCATACTTCCTATATCAATTACTTCGAAATTTCATCTATAAATATTGCAATGACATATTTTCCCACCGTTAAGTTTCTGTATCTTTGTTTCGTATTTAATATCCAACGGGTACTGTTAAGATTTCATTCATATAAAAAACCTGTATATTCACTTGAAGACCTCGCAAATTCGCTCAGGTTGATTTTTGAAAAATATTTCTCTTTGTATTCATTGCCTTTAAACGGGAGCTGTTTCCAATTGATCGGTCTCTTGGTCTAGCGGCTAGAGGTCCTGACTACTATGTCGGAGGTCGTGGTTTCGATTCCCACCCAGTACGAACATTTGTGTTATGAGCACGCTTCTTTGTCCTGCATTGTGCTGTTATAAAATATAGATATAAGAATCATATCTTTGTATGACTTTTTTTTTGTCTCATGACAAAAAAATGTCACACAGACACCTAAAACTATTTCTTGGACCCTATAAACTAACATTACTTAATTAAATAGGTTTCTGTAACATAAATGTATCCTTTCTTGAATTAAGTTTCTTCCATATATGTATCTAAAAAAAAAACATTTATTCGTGTGATTGCGATGAATATTGAATAAAAGAAAAATGGGTTATTTGAATATGTTTTTTTCTGTTTCAACGCATAAAACCATTTCGTTGCCTGCTCGTGACAACAGGTGATCAGAATATTTCCTCGTGAGTCACAGCCCGGTTTTGGTCTGGCCTCGAGATTTATACATATCTACCTATCTATCTATAGGCTTGTTTATATTTGCTTGCAAGTATTAAGATTCAACAAACTACTATTATATTTATTATGACCTATTCGTTACCTACGCTTTACAGAAAATCTAAGATTTCTAATCAATTTCGATTCATTTCACTGATGAAAATTTACCGTTACGACAAAGCCATGAGAAATCCTCGTACCTACAGAACTACATATAAGTACGTAAATCATTAACTACTTGGTAATAGTTAGCACTCGAATGCATTAATTGTCGTCATACGGATGTAATTGTACTTCACGTATAAAACTACTGCCTCGAGCAACACTCGTAGTTGGACGGTAGCCGTTAATGACAAATCAATTAGCGTATTTAATCGCTTCTTAAAGAGGTCTATTAGTTGTTATCGATGGAAAAAATGCTGTGTTTTTCCCGTTAATTGAGGGAAGTTGGAATTTCCACTCATTCATCTTTTAAGAGTCATTCCAAAGACAGGAAATTACAACCATATTCTCATTCATTTGCGAATTTGTGAATGGATACATTTACAGTTATTATTATTACAATTATAGAAATAATACTTCATCAAAGAATAGACTCATTCGGGTCGGGACGTGTAAACTGTCAAAGTCAAATAATTATATGACATAGATACCTACGTATCACACCTTTAACGAGTGGACAGACATGCGTCAGGAGGTTATTATAATACAGATAATACAATTATAAATTTTCCTTTGTGGTACGGTGCGCTTATGATAATATAGGTACCTATCTACATCTACAATGGTTTATTATCTATGAGAAATTAAGGAAAATGGTTTGCGCATGAAGTAGATATATTTAGGTGCTTATATTACTTGCTTACTCGATTACATTTTTTATAATTACGCTACAAAAACATGAATCACTATTACAGTAGGTATTAGTATTAGTCAACGAGTTTCAAGAAGATGAACAATAGCGTTAATTGTGTCTACAGTCTTTAAAGTTTTTATAGCTCTTCAGACTCAGTCTTAAATGTAACGACCACGATATTGGATAGGTAGGCGACATGATTTATAATTGTCCTCGATTTAAAACGAAAATTTACATTCTTGGAAACCGTAGCTGTCGAGGGAGTAACGACATATCTGGTACTGTAAGAATCGGTGGTAAGTTTGAAAATATTCGGATCAGCCCTACCATACGTACGGCAATGAAGAGACGGAGTTTCCAGATGATCGGTGGGTATTGAATTACTCACTTGTTTTACTACCGAACAAGTCGAGCAAGTTGTAGTCGGCGGAGTCGAGCGCGGCGGCGCACGCGAGCACGGCGCACGCGAGCACGGCGCACAGCGCGAACACGTCTGACTGGCGGCGGGACATTGCGGACTTGTTTACGATCACTCGTCTCGCGCAAGCTATTTATAAGGCAGTAATCGCATCGTACGCGCGCCCAAAACACAAAACTGCAGTTTCCGATGCGCCGCTAAGCGAATAAGTTGTGTGTGGCATATTTACTTATGATTCGGGTCTAGAAACGATAAACTATTCATTGATCCATATAAAATTAAAATATTTAAATTGGTTTCAGATAAACCGTACGCGTAAAGTTCTCGGGGTCTGCCACATACGTTCGTTTAATTCTCATATTCTGAGCACATCGATATAATATCAAACTATAAATTTCATTTACCGCATGAGGTTCTTGTTAATAATAAGTTATGTATTATTATAATCTTAAGGTCAAACACGTCTATATGAGAGAAGGCGATGGAAGCAGAGGAAGAAAAGGTCGACGAATCTACAGCAGTAAGTATACGGCAACCTAAAAATTGGAACTCGAAGTACCAGCTCGCGCAACAGCTCGAATCGAAAACTGTATGACATTTTTAAATTTTACAAGTGTCAATAAACTGTGTCGACAAGTGTCAAGTACAATTCACTTTTTAAACATTTCACTTTTTTGTGAGCGAAAGCCTACATGTAAAATGAACTATTTAGATCAGAGTTCCCCACCCTTTTTTGTGTCGTCGACCTTTACC
>DWDX01002522.1:0-15060 GCA_018245675.1 Agara michaeli
GCCGGACGTTTGACATTTGCTTTAGCATGTTTAGCAAAATTACAAAGCGATACTTGTGCTTATAAAATATGCAACATAAAGTGAGCTATATCCCTATATAATAAGTAAAATTTCGTAGAGAGGACTGAAAATGACAGTTTTTTAAATGTTAGGCACCAAAAAGACCATTTAAAAAACCTAAAATTAACAATGAGTATGAATATAACGTACAAGCGGGCGACAATTTCAGACATTTCCAGAAGACCTCGGTGACTTAACAAATCGGTGAAACCGACTGCGATAAGAATAAAGTTAATAATAAAGTAAAACCGAACTGGACATTTTGTGAGTTTTCCTCGTTAATAAAAAAAGCCCCCGGTGTGAGCGGCAGTCATCCGAACGGCAAGGCTCGGTTTGATTGTTATCGGTTTCATATGATACGCAATCTCAAATATTTAATACTGAAAATGATGCATAAAGGCTCGAGCGGTTAAATTTCAAAGTAGCGTTAGCGACTCTGTTTGTACGGGCCGAGGCTGGTCCTGAACGTCGCCATGTATATTTAATTAATGAATAATTTCCACGAACCGAACACAATTAACAATAATCGTTCTTTGCAAGGGTCGGTACAGCAGAGCGAGCGGGAAGTTCTGACAACACCCTGTTTCCCGGTAGCGGGTAGTATATGTAGAGGGCAGTGACTCACTCGCTCTATATGCTGTTTACCAATAATAATATTTATTTCCGTAGTCACGCCGCGACGCCGCGGCGCGCTGCGTATCATATCTCGTTACGTTGTCGATAGCGCCCGAAGGTCAAGCGCCCGCCTACTTGTTGCGGCTCGCGGATATCATACACTTTGATTAACTTCAGTCCTTCCATTATTTGGGTACACTTTCACTAATATGAACCAAACGTTTTTGTAGAATCAAAAATATAAAATTTGTCAAATCCGTAGCCGCCGATGATCCTCCTACCCCTGTGGAAAATAGACCTAACGGTAATGTATATGTCTGAGAATATACATTGGAGATGTACATATTAAAAAGTTGTCTTTTTAATTATATTTCAATAGGAGTTTATATTAAGGTTTCCGAAGCGTGAGGGACAAAAGAAAACAGGATTTGCACACGAGGGAACCCGATCATCGGCGCAGAAGCGAGAGAAGCGTCGCCAGATGTTCTAGTTCCCAATATCGTCCCGTCACAACATGTGTCGACAGGCGCCGAAAAAGCGAAAACACCTTGAGAATATCAACGTGTCATACTTAAGTGAAATCACGTCGGATATTGAGCAGGATCGCGGAACGTCTACCTACGCGGGCAAATTAAGCGCATATCTCCAACTCCTATCTGAAACGTGAATGTGGGTTGCTTACTATAGTTAATGTAATAATGTCGTGTTGGAGAAATAATACGCGTCGAAATGATTACCATCTATATCTCTAAACCTATCGTGTTCTGAAAGGCAGAGGTGACTGACTGCCAGATAAAATTATCATCCGGCGCACTGAGTAGTCTCAGAGAACTGACATAATAGCAATAATGCCATCGTAAAATAAATCGATCGAATGCAATGAAATCCTTTAATTATATTTACCATTAAATGTTTACGTTAAGTAAATAACCTATTATAATTTCGCTAATTGCAAGTCGAATGCAGCGGTAATGAGATGAGCCCAACATTGACCGGCTGCATGCAGCGAGCGCCCCCGCGGCGCAGTATCGGGTTGTCGCGTCGCGATCCAACACGTTTCCTAGCAATCAGACGCTATCATGATTACGACGTTTAGCGATCCTTCCATTCGCTTGTTCAATCCTACTTGAAAATTCTTTGACGAGGTTCCTAAAATCCAAATTAAACCTCGGTAACTAATCCAATCGGCTGTCGCTCACTGGCTGAATATTTTGAAATGTAGGTACCGTTTCACATCCACAATCTCACTCATTGCACTGGGCTATAAGGAAACGTCGGTTGTAAAAATATGGGTCACACGGCTTCCATGATATAGAAATGTATCGGCGTGCTACATGCGAGCGTTACTCTGCCGACGCACGCCGCCGGCTCCCGTCCCCGTTCCTGCCGCGCGCGACTTTACGACGGCGCGCGCCCGAGGATTGAGCGGATGCACATAAATCGCTCTTTATGAGGAGTACATAACGGATTCTCAAATTACAATGACAAATCGCCGATCGTAATATGACCGACCCGTTTACGGTCGTACTTGATGGGATACAAATAGGTCAGCCGAAGATAACGCTAGAGACTACGGACTCGGGCGGCGAACATTTCGACGTGAAGTCAGTGGAAATTCCACAAACAATAAAATAACAGACATACAATGGCGTAAGATTCATGAACGAGATTAAAACGTACATCAATCGAGGGAGATTGCTTTCGGTCGAACGCAAGTGCGCTGTGCGACAAATGCCGCCGGCGACATCCCTGTCACCGACGTCATGCCGTCGCCGTGCCGTACCGTTGGCATTTTTACATTACGACCGGAATTCATTTTGCCAAATGTAAATCGCGTCCCGTATTATATTTGGAGGCTACATGGAGAACATGGTAAACATTGGGCAACTGCATCGCATCGACAATGTCAGGACGACGTTCAATCGAGCAGACGGAAGCGACCCGTCGCCGGCAGTGGCGGCGCTCGGACCGAGGCCGGCGGGCGGCAGACGCGGCCGGTGTCGCGTATCGCCACACAGTCCCGTATCTACATAGTACCATAACATGACACTATTGTAGGGGAACACGTGAATATTTAACATTCATTGACCTCGAGAAAAACGTAAAATGTGCAATCATTATATCGGGCTCCTATTTTATTAGCAATATCTGAAATTATAAGTACAAAGTTGCGAGGTTACAGATAAATTCATACTCATTAGAAACGGATCGTCGTTTCGGCAGGGCAATCTGCTCGAGTATGCGTTTCTCCGCGGTGCCTTCAAAGTTAAGCAACGTGGCCGACCTCGAGCAGGACGTAATCTCGCTAATATCGTATGCGGCGGGGAACCCACGGCGAGCGGGCTCCGTGACTCATTGCCGCGATTCGATCACTGACGCCCTCGTCGCGCCCGCACGCGGCCGTCGCAGAGCCAAATATTATTGTCAATTCCAGTGCCAAATTCAAAGTTTAGGGAAAGATGACTAAGATAAGAGATTTCAGTTTTCGTATAGTAATAGCTATAAAAACTAGATTTTTCATTTATGTTCGTTTTGAAATACTCTTCACGCGTAACCGCAGCACTCGGGACAGCTCATTGTTTCTAAACCCTAAACCCACCGCGTACAACGGAGCCCAGGGCCGATGTTACCGAAACACTGCACGAGCCGATATGCACTTGAGGGATTGCAAGGAATACGCCACGGTGCCGGAATAGATCAAGTGTGGATTGTATTGAGGTCGCTCACCTCGTTGCGCAAACAGGACGCTGGCGGCCGCCCGCGTTAGTTGCTGATCTGTCAGCATGCACCATTGTACACGCGGATATGAGGTAAAAAGTAAATAGCCGACCGCTTAAATATAACATATAACGTTTGTTTTTAACAACAAACGGCAAAGAAACTATCCCAATTTAAACATGAATCAAAATAGTAACTAACATCTGTTAAGCTATTTATGTTCAAATTTGGTTTCGTTGAATCCACTCAGTGCGTCTTTCTGACGTCATTTCATGGTTTTCGTTCGTTTAGAATTCAACAACATCGAATTATGACGGTGTAGAGTGCTCCTATTAATTTATTATAGAGTGTCGCGATGAACAGTGATTCGCGTCTCAGTCGCTACAACGCAATCCGTGAAGATCGTGTCGCGGTGACGTCACGCCGCCAGAGCCACAGTGCGGGCGCATACGTCGTTTTGTCCCGCGCTGCGCCAATTGTGTAGCGATTCGAATCCGAGATCACGGAATGGAAGGCTCAATCCTCGGGATTATACGATCACTTGTTATCCGAAATGTTTTATAAAAAGTAAACAGTATATTTTTAACTACAAATCTATAAGGAGGAAAAAAATAATTCTTTGTTGAGCCTACGTCATCAAAATGGGAAATGTGATTCAAACGATGCGAGTAATTATCAATTTATCGGTTACGCTGTCTATGCAAATCTAAGAAGTCATAGTTGCGTGTCAGCATTTGAACTCCAGAAGCGCAATCATTTGAAATATAAGCCACCAAGCTTTCAGTGAAGCCGCAGTGGACATTCAATTAGTACAATAAGCTTCTGATCTCTGCGGGCCCGTGCGGCGAGGAGGGATCTCGGCTCGCTCGCGGACGCGATGACGTGCAGCGAGCGAAATGTTGGCAAATAGAGCCGGCCGCCCGCCCGGACCGGTTCCGCGTCCTCGCTCTCGACGCGCACCACGCAGACATACAAACGACTTGTTTTTGTTTCGATAGTTCTTGTTTGTTATTATATTTTACTTGTTTTTCATTCCTTATCCCTCTTACTATTTTGTCCAATTTCCTAACTGCGTCACTACTCTCGTTTTTGTTATTGGATCGGTTAAATTACACGGAAATAGTGTAGTCCCGTGGAGATGCTAGCTACTGATATGATCATCTTCGTATATACATTATCGTGTTTTTCTTATTTAATCTCATTATATATCCTTATTTATTTCATAACGTACAAGTACATAATATAAAAATGACAATTTATAAATATTTACACAACCGGCACTATTTATCCGTTTACCGTAACACCGGCCCTGCCTAATTTGTAATCACTATTAGTATATTACTATAGCACATCGATACGTCGCCTGCGTCACGCATAGTCCCGCAGAATGCAGCGTGGCGTGCGGCCGAGGCGGTCGCTCCCGTGCCGTGCGGCGCGGCGCCCGCCCGCCGCTGGTTGCGCAACGTCGGATGTCGGTGACCGGACGACCGCTCGGGAATTTCCTCGTTCCCGCCTCCCATCGGTTTCCATACGTCGAGTAGATTCGTCAGCGATACAAACGTACACAGTTACAAACACTTCGAAGGGCCGATTGTAGTCACAAAATGCATTTAAATATTTGCTTCGTATAATATTTTTTTTTTAATGGCATTCGAGTAAACCTGAATTCGCTCAAAAAACACGACTAAAATTACAACCCATTGCGGAGTTCACCCGCCTGGGGTAGATATCGTAACGATCGTCCTACGCCCGTACACGAGACTAGTCTACATGTTCGAAGAAATAGAAGAAAATGATACACTACATATAGGTATAGTTTTAGGGTCTTAATTTGTCGATGGGTTCCCAGGCGAACAGCGGAAAAACATTCCTAAATCTTTCAAAACATTCTGCTCTTCGTGAAAGTATCAGTATTTGCAGATGAGTATTTTTTAGTTGTAGTAGTTCTTTTTTTAAATCTACACTAGCCGCCGGGCACGGTTCCGTAGTGCACGAGGATTTGTCGGGTGCTCTCGGTCGGCTCGCATATTAGTAATCACAACACACGACGATCACGAGAAGCGATCGATCAGTTGCATTATCGCTTTTTATAAGAATGACGCGGTGTTCGCGGCCGTGACTTCACCGGCGCAATGAAATCAGCCGAACGACAAAGTGATGTTGACATCGCAGCGCGAGCGGCGGCACGCTGCCAGCTTCTGGCGCGGCGAGGTGTTTCCCGAGCGTTCGGTCCGTTTATTGGCTTCGGGCGCGTTGCGACGAGAACGGGTGAGGGAGAACACTTTATTTATATAAACGTGAGCACCGATAACGCAGTAAACTATCCATTCATTTAAAGGGACATTATAATAATACCTCATTAGAATGTCGAATAAAAAAAAACCCACATTATTACCATATATACTCGTAAATCATATTCACGTGTTATTAACATCAATTGCGTACATAAATATAATTAGCTTCAATCGAGTTAATATGCTACAAGTAATATTGGAATTATATATAACGAGAGATTAACTTAATTAATGTTCGATAATATTACATATCAAACAAATAATTTTCCTCTATGCAGTAATTCTTTCAAGCATTATTACAAACACATTGTCGGTTATTAATACAATGGACAGGAAACAGGTATGAACGGAAATAGCCGGCTGCGACCCTCAACTCCCAGTTGAAAAACGATCAAAGGGAAAATTGCAAAACGACTTTACAAATATAATCGAATTTGTACGCTCGCGTTGACTGGTGACAGATCTCAAACTTTACAGTGAACTAGATAAGTATGGAACTGTACTAAACGGAATAATCATTTCAACAAGTTCAGGGTGTGCTTTACGTGTCGCATGCGGTCGGAGAATTTTGGCGAACGTAACATCGCGCTGTGCAATCACTGATGAGAAACATTCATGTGTCATTAGTAATGTTTCCGATGACGGCAATACGTTCAAATATTCAACAATAACCGATAAAATTATTTTTTATATGAATAACGAAATATTTTGGTTGCAGGCGATGTTACCTTCCCGCCTGACAGCCTTGGGCCTCTTCCATTTGGGGGCGGGCCAAGAGCATGTTCCAGCGCGTGGTCCGATGCGGATTGTTAAGTCATACCCTTAAAAGTTTAAGGTTTAAACGATCATAACGATTTAATTATCTATATGTTTCCAGACGTATCTATTTGTTTCCAGAATTAATAAGCATGATAAATAGGTAAAAGGCTATATTAAACTTTATTTGAAATCCCATATATTTAGATCTACTTTCTTAGAAGAATTTGGTTAATGTCCTAATCACAAAACTGACCACAAAACTAAACGTAGTCTAATCACAGATTGTATAGATACATACAAATGGATCACAAAATTTCCAAACGTCGACCTAACCAACCGGTTCGACGTTACATTATTTTAAACTTATATGAGTTCAGTGGCCTTAGTGATTCGAAAACAATCAGTCATCTAAATAAAAACTGTACGCCTGAAAATAATTCGTTTTAACGAGTCGTCATGACATCACAATATTATTCCGTTACAAACAAATAGATCGTCGAGGTATATGAGGAAACGAGGTTCGATAAAGAGATAAACGAGGCGTTGTTCAGATTCAGCGAACGCTGCGAGCGCGGCGGCGGACGCTGAAGGTCGCCGGCGAGGTCTGCCGGGTTCTCGGAAGCGCCTACAGGTAAACTGCGGTAACGAGAAGGCGCAAAAATGCTCACAACACTAACCCAAATACGACGATACAACAAATAATAAAACAATACGACAACAAATAATATACAATACACGACACCAATAGAACTGAACAAAGGAGAGCAAATAAACTTCTATATTGGTTTCGATCAAAGAATAGGATATCACCGTAACATGGTCGTATGCGATATGCGTCATAAGTAAGAAAATGCAATCGTTTATTCAATCGGCGATTTGAATGCCAGTTAAAGTAAATTCAGGCAAATATATGTAAACACGTGACCACTGAACTTTTACTGTCGAGCGCGGAATTCCGGAGTTTAGTTTCGGTGAACGGAGAGAGAGACCACGCTCTCCAGCGTGAGCTAGCTTGAGCACCAATAGAAATAGAAAGAAAATATACTGATTCATAACGAGGACTGAAAATAGATTTTAATAAAGACGTCCATTTCGGTACCGCCTTAAGCGCGTCGAAGATTCATACACCTTCTCTAGAAATCCTCAGTTATTTAATTCGAAATCGAGCCTTTAATAGGCAAACAGCGGACAAGTGATGCACGGTCACGGGGTCACGTAAATTGACTAGTGCTGGAACGACTCGGCGCTCGCCCACTCACTGCAGCGCCGCCCGCCGCAAGTGATTCGTCCTCGCGCGGCCCGGAGCCGGTCGTGTTACATGTTATGTTCATTCAGATCGGTAACGGTTACATTTACAATTAAAATTTGGAACACTCTCCCGCCACCTCGCACCGACGGCAATCGAGACCGACGGCAGTTTCGGAAAAAAACACAATATCGCTGAAATATGTACCGCGAAATATTTCTCTTTACAAATGTTTTTTGTGAAAACATAGCCCTGCAACGGAGCTCCTCTCGCGGCGTGTACGGCGCCATGTGCGTTTTATTTTCTGCGAAATTATATTGCATGAGAATAAAATTAACAACATATATTCAGTGTACGCTTAGAGATGTATCAGATAATTCCACGGAGTGTAATTCTCTGTGAGTTTCCGTGAATCTGTTTTAATGATCACTTCATATCGTCGCTGTGTACATAGCTCGTATCTACGTGTAGTGCCCGTTTCGCAAGACGCCGTGGATTCGCGATACCAGCATTTTCGAAAAATGCTCTGTACAATAGCAAACGATCCAACAACAGATCTGCACTTCTCATTAGTTCTTTTTGTAAGAATGTAATACACTAGAAAAACATCCAGATTAAATAAATATACATTATACGGCTTAAGAAGCGCGTTGTACGATGGCAGATTGAACGTTTAGTCAATTTCGATTAAGAGTCTTACCGCTCTCAATCCTCATGTAGGTAGTGGCCATATGTATCGCACTATCTCGTAGCGCAGTACACTCAGACCGGCCTCGCGGCCTGGCGATCGGAGCCCCCGACTACTAAGTACGGGCATGTAATTACCTAATTTGGAATCAGATAGCCGCGAGTGGACTCGTTCCGGTTATTATTATTATTTCGGAAGTGGCACCGCGAGCGAAGCGTTGCGAAGGACGAACCGATAATAGCGCGCGTCATCGACCGCACTAATTATAGCCGGGGACAGCGCGCGCGGACATTCGGCCGCGCGTGGGATTCTTTCAATATTCATGTTTAGACATGACACTATCAATTAAAGAACCGTTATTGTATTACGTTCTTAACGGCCCGCGGGCCCGGCGGCACGGTGGCACGGCGGCACGACGAGCGGTGAGCGTGCGAGAGGTACGCACTTAGAGACTTACGTAGCTCGCTTGTAGCTTTCGTTGAATAACATCGACCGAGATGAACTGTGCGCTGGCTCGTAACGGTTATTCCGCTTATCAATAAATTCAATCGGCTCCACATCAGGGGATTGTAACCACTTTTTACACGCTATGCAGCCGCGATTCCTAACAATTTTGACGGTTACTATTTACAATTATAACTGTATAAATTACCCCGAAGGACTCAATTAAAAAAATAAAGTGTACTCTGTACAAAATCCTGCTTAATAATACTTTTGATTTAATACAATACAATAAATCTTTGCACAACCCTGAGATTGACTGGTAGATAATGCTATTTAGCATTAAGTCCGCCTTTTATACCACAATTTTTTTTGGTCCAATAAAGAATAAATAAATAAATTTCTTAACGTATATAGTGTTGAAGCTGAAGTTCAAGTATAAGAATTAATGTGACCATTCAGTGGTCGAACATAACAGCGCGTTCGAATAATAAAAGATTTTCAATCCTTATATTGTTCCACTGTTGAATATGGCTCTCCTCTCGAGAACTTGATTCGGGGCATTGTTTACTACGTCGGCCAAATGCGGATTGGCAAGCTTATACATTGATTTTTCCTTCATCGTTGTGGCAAGATATACTAAATGATAAATAAAATACATGTAACCACCAAACAAGTGCAGCCAATAAAACAATTGATGTATACTCTATCTAAACAACAGCAGGCTAGCGGTATGCTACGTGTATTGTACGATGTTGGTTGAAGACTTCACGAATTCCATTTGAATTCAGAAAATGCTTTTGAACACTAGCAGTGGCCTCGCGACACTACGCTCGTGTGCTCACGCGAATGCGATGCGGGCGTGACGCGTCTCCGAGCGGCCACGCGGCAAGGTCGCGCAAGGCCAATTGGTCTCGTGCGGTAGAAGGCCTTTTCTATTATTCGTATAGTGAAAGTATAATCTAGGGCAATATTTCGAAAATGCCGACAGTAAAAGATATATATCATAATATCTCGATGCACCACATATTTAATCATGTTCGACATCAATATAAAACCACAGCCACTTTTGTAAGAAATCTTGCGTCAAAATTGTTAAAAAATGCTACTTGTACCAGTTTTTATTAAATTCAATTTAAGGAATATTCGGCAATAACACTGGAGGTGCTACCACAATATCGACGGCAAGATATGATAAGTATACATTAAAAAGTCATTGCGTAATTGCGTTCGAAATGTTTGTATGATATCGTGAATATAAATTATTACCTCACAATGTAACAGGTTCGACTAATCTTGGCCAGTAGGTATATATCGGTTATTTAATGGAAAATACGGGGTGAATGTAGCGTGGGGGTGCGGGCAAGGTAACACGAGTTCGGGCGGGGGACGGGGACGCCGGTGAATGGGTAAGCGCCGCCATCTTTAATAAAATAAACCCACCCCTCCGGGCCATACTACCAGCCACTCTTTCACGAACGTAAACGCAGAGCGCTGATGATTCTTACACAACCTTTTAGAGCATTGTGAATACGAAAACATGACAGGAGCTAGGTACGCTAATGTTTCACACTTGGCGTTGAAAACGGCTGTGGATAAATGAGACTGCATTAAACGAGCTGCAAAGATAGTGCATAGAGTGTATTGCGTTATGATTAAACCGAATCCGAAGTCTGTTCCTCTTTAGAGCGCCGATTTGGTTTATCGTTTTAGTAAGGTCGAGTCGAGGGAACCGTGACTCGGTCGACAAAGTAATTCTCCTGAAATTCTCCTTACATTCTACAAGCGTCTTGAATTCATTCGTTTCCTACTCGTAACGAATCTCTATTTTATTTCTCTATCGAAATCGAAATATTTCGCAAGACCACCGCCGAATATTGAAAATGACATCATTCGGTTTCGTTTCCCAGCGACAAAGTTAACGCTCACACGAAACTTCTGTACACGGACGTTCCACACCGTATTACACACAATTTGTACAGGCAAGAAGAATAGTTTAGCAATGAGCACGCGTGCACCTATTACAGACGCACGCCTGCAGCCCGGCCGCGTCCAATCAAGATAACGCTGCGCAGATGTAAATATTGACTGCGGCGAGTCTATTGCTAAATTAGATCGGTTTACGGAATCGCGCGCAGCCGTCAGCCATTGCCCGCGCGATTGCATAATGGCTTGCAACTTGTAACAATAAGCACGCAGTCGCTCCGCTGCAGCGCCGGTCAACTCTACACGCATCGACTGTAGGGTCATGCGGAATCTATTATTATGTATTAACTTATTATTTTAAACCGGAACATATATCGGTAAGAACGTTTCCAAGTAACGCATTAAGTAGGTAGGTAGTTCGACGTTGAACTCTTTTTGGAGCAACAGGAATACAACAAAAGAATATATCGCGTTCTTAAAATAGTAAATCGTCTATTCAGGGATGGTAGGACCCATCGCCCGTTTCGAGTGGGTTTAACCAAATTAGATACGGTTATAAACATCCAAATGGAATATCCAGGAGTTTTGAAATGCCGTAAGACTAAAAACACATTAACTGAGAACACATGGTGAATTTTTGAAATGTACGATTGATATAATAGTTTTCAGAAATAAAGCAAAATTCTCAGCAATAACAAGATTGGACGCCGCTGTTCTTTAGGTAAGTGAAATAGGACGGGTAAACACACGCGCAGCGTTGGCTCGCCTCGGGAAGCTGTCGCTGGATGCGTATTGATGCCGCGGACACGCTGCGTTTAGACAAACCAAATATTATGTTTGGCGAGTTCACGCGACGATGTAAAGCTAAATGGCATTCAAATAGAATAATCCCTGTACTCTCGTTTATGGTTTATATTAAATGCCAATATTTGGAACATAAATAAGAGACTGACGCCTAATGCAGTGAAAACGAGTCAAGGATGCAAGATGGGCATCTCTCCAATTGCACATGAGTCACACGCTATGATTCCTAGCGTTGTATATTTCACGTAACACAGTTTTAGAGATCATTTCACGAACAGACTTAATAGAATAGATATTACACTTAAAAGACCTGTGCGTGCTTGCAGGAAGAATATTGAATCCCAATATACATTTAATCTTTGTCAACTACACGATCAAAATTTGCACTTGATTTGATCAGTTTACGTGTACTGCGGCATGGTTTCACGCATTACCGGGTCACGTGTTAGACACTTTTGATAGCTTTATCGCATCAACAGTGCATACTTGTTAGTTCATAATTAGAAAATGTTGCCATTCACGTTTGCGTTCAGTCTTAATCGCTTGGTGAACAAGGACATTTGTAAAAAAACATTATCTTATGGAATACTAGCTTTGCCCGCGGCTTCTCCCGCGTAAAAACCAGTGTGTCACAAAGTTTTTTCCCGCGTAAATAACGACCCCGTGGGAATTCTAGGATAAAAAATAGCTTATATGTTGCTCCACAACCTAATCTTGTTGCGAAGGTATAAAATCGATTTGTATGCAAACATCAACAAATTTTTAATTAATCGATGACATTTTTCCAAATCAATTTAGTTTCACGAGAAAAAATCGATTATTTAGTGTGTATTAGACTTTTTGCACTCCAAGTCACATACCTACTCAAGCGAGCACCCCGCAGCCGCTTCCACAGGTGCTTCCCATGCTATGCGTGATTTTTCGTTGTGGATAATTTGGAATCGATGATATCTCCTAAAGTACTTATCGTAATGATGTACTGTAAAGTACAATTTCAATCTAGACGAAATGCGGAAGGTGACTGTTATATTTATTTTGATAAGGATTTATACCAAATTAGAGAAAATGCGTTAATAATAACCCGATAAATTTAAATTTAACCAAAATATATTAAAATGGTTTCTGTGGCTCAACCTTAAGAGATAAACATATAGCATCGCGGACTTTTTATAGGTTTTTTAAAGGACAATGATTTTGTAGAACATTGTTTTTACGTATCTCATAAGATTGAGTCAGCGCACGCTATGTAAGCGTTCAGGAAACCCATTTTCGGCAACCTTTTCGTAAAAAATCAAATTCCTGGAAAACCTAAACAAAAAATGGGAGAAAAAAGTAGCCTATGTTCATCGGAAGACCCTCAAGTATCTCTGTGTGAAATTTCATCACAATCGGTTCAGCGGTTTGGCCGTTATGACGTCACATAGGTAAACGTCCACAGTTAGTTTTGTGACTGTGAAGCTTTAGTAAGTTTTATAGAATGAATGTTCACAATTCAAGTGTCCCTCTGAACTACCGGCTTTTCTTCAATCTTTTCGCACCATTCGCATAACGCTCTTTTATGGTTTATGGTGGGTATCAAAGTTGATGGTGTCATTTGGTGTGGGCGTAAGAGGTTACAAACAAGATATCACGGTTTATGCAACGGGAGCCTCCGTCGGTCGCTCTCCCCTTCTCCCCTCGCGATCTATTTCCGCGTCCCGTTAAGTGCGATATGTTACTAGTTCCGAGTGCGAGCGAACGTTGCATTGATGAACGAAACGTGACAGAGTCGTTGACCTTAAGGTCGGTGCTTTATTCTATTCAGCAATGAATTGTTGAATCCAAACCGTTGGATCTCATTGCCAAATCGTAATCGTGCGTGCAACACACGACGTCAAAAACATTTTGGGCCTGAACTGACTGAAATATAACGTAAGTCGAGTGAAATGTGTAAGCAGTAAGTTATGCTACGACAAATTGATTCTATAATCTCGAGTCCAGCAGTGCAACTGTAGGGTTGAAGAAATAAGTCTATAATCTATACTAAATAACTAAAATACGCGATTCAACAAATTTTAGAAACATTTGAAAGAGCGCAATGGGCAATGTTTGAAGCTCAGACTGGTCCCGGTAGACACAATAATATAGTAAATAAGCTTTTAGTGCGTAAAGGTAAGTTAGAGAGTTTGGTTCAATGCAAGGATATCAAGATCAGCATGAGATTGTTGCAAAGCGCAACATAATCGCAGGTGGGTATGAAGGCGCCCGCGCACGCCGTCCGCGCGCTCTCCACGTAGCGCGCACGTGCGTCTCGGGCCTCCGCCCCGCCCCGCACACCGCGCAGCTTGTACTGGGTCACGCAAATACTATTATTTATCGATTGAGAACTGCGCTGGCTGTCATTTAACAATGAAGTACTTGGAAGTGTGTCACAGGTAGGTACAACGATTACGTGACAGGTCGCGGAGGGAAGTAATAACCAACAAAAAACATCCAATTACCTGCTCCTGTCATGGGAATTGAGCGGCTTAAATTGACACGCACATATTAGCTTCGTAGCCTTCACATGGTCACATTTACCCTCCTGTAGCTTACAGCGTTTGCCTATAACAGAACCGGAAGTATTTAAAATTCTCAAAATGTAAGTATACTTGGTTATGATAATATTATCACTAAATATTGACAATATATAATAAATAGTAGCAACCAGCACGGTAAAAAAGGGATCGATAACATAATATATAAATAAGTTCTCGTGCAGGTCAGGTACAGTAACAACAACCGATATTAATGAATTAACAAACAAAACTCGAAATATTTCCACCAAACTACCCTCTATTGCAATTTGCTACTAAATGTTCAGATCAAAGTTTTTAAAAGACACTGCTGTGTTTCGTCATCATCCAACACACCATCGTTCCACAGCTGGACACTATACTGACCTTGTAGCTGACCAAGTAGCGGATTGGCACAGGTCACTCGTCTCACCTAAGAAACAGAGTCACGAGGGGAAATCGTGACGTCATATAGTACGGTCGTATCAAAATGACGCTGCCGTTACTAGACGAATCCGGTTTATTTAAAGAAATACGTTAATGATAATAATAAATTATAAATAATAAAATAAAAGGACGGATACTGCCAAGAGGAAACGTTTCTTGAACTCATTGAAACGACATTTAATGTAACAAAATTTTGAAAATGTGCTCCTCAACAGCGGAAATGCAAACATATTCGTAAAAGTACTATAACTCGCTATAACGTCTGTGATTAGACTGTAGTTATTGAACGCTTGTAATAAAAACTGTAATAAAACCATCGGAATTTCCGATCCCAAAAGATAATTCGATACGATTCCTTTGATGATACTTCCATATAAAGGAAAACCAAAGTAATGACTCTTTGAAATAACGCGCTCAAAAGAATTCACGGACGATCAAAAAGTTCAATTCGACCCGTTTATTTGTTAATGAGTAAAACGTATGGCACGATTCATTCGGAGAGATAAACACATTTAGAGCACACCACTC
>DWDX01002523.1:0-15059 GCA_018245675.1 Agara michaeli
GTTTAAGTCCCACAATGGAATAGGTGGTGAGCCTATTGCCATGCACCGGGCACACATCCAGACTCTGAATCACTACTGGAAATTCTAAATTAGAAAAATCCAACAGTACCCAACCCGGGTACTATTTATTACTTATATTATAATTAATATGAATATTAACAATATTATTGACTCTTGATTCTTGAATTGTACTTCCCACGCTACAAATGATTCAATTTGAATACATTACGCATAATAATTACACATTGATACGGATATGGGGTTTCTATGCAATATCGTTTTGGCAGAGGATTCAAATGTGGTGGGTATGCTCGCAATGTATGCGTGCTGATTTCGATGCATTTATACTTTTTATGTGACAGAATTCTCTAATATTATGCAAGTAGCTTTTAGGTAGCAGGTCGGTTGGTGTTTTTTCCGATTTTACTCCGAACCTATTTTATATTTTTTCAAGCAGCTGAATGCTGTTTTTATGATAATAGAGAAGCAAAGGAACATTCAGTGGTCAGAAGTGGAATGGGACTTCAGAAATGGAACTATAGGAATAGAACTGTAGGAAGTGGACTGTAGGAATGGAACTGTAGGAATGGCACTTCGTGTGAATTAGTTAATTCGAGAGATACGTTTGAATAGGAATATTAGTGTTTAATAAAGTAGGCAATATTTGATTTAAGCCGTTTCGTTGTTATTTATAATTTCACAATGCAGTCTAATGAGGTTGTCTTAGATGTACCAAATAATTTCTCGGGTATAAAACACTCAAAAAAAAAAAACCTTAGTTACCATCAGGTGAGTTCGTAGTGAAACATATGCCTATTGCTCAATAAAGAAAAAAACAAAACAAGATTTAAGATGTATAAGTTCCAATTTTGAAAATGATCATCGAACATTCCGACTTTTACCATGCATGGTTGGTATATATGTATTAGAATTTGCCGTAGTTCGAACTTGTACATTAACACGAACATAACCCAAAATTTACTGGTTATGCTCATGATGTCCAGAGATCATTGCAGTCCATAGAGTTAGAAGCAACAATACGAAGCTCTACAAGATATCTGATAGAGTTCTATCAGTTGCCCAATCGTTGTTTCTACGGAATGAGTAGATCAAGTAGAGTAATGTATGAATGTATATGCTGCAAAGAGTGCTGGGAGTTTTTTTTCACCGGCTTTTTTCTCCCGGTCTACTATAGCCTGAAGGGCGCACAAAGCCGAAGTAAGATGACTGAAACATGACCTTCATTGAGTGTATGTATGTAACTTATAATGACTAAAACAATTTGAATTTGAATATGCCATTTGACATACGACAAGGCAATGTCGACGTTAAAGTGGGTGCGTATACTCGAAATCTGAATTATGAAGTTAGTATGTCCCAGCAGTGGGACATATTGACAAAGCTCGCGTTCACCCTGCGTGAGTAGGCACTTAAAATACTTAGAGTCTATACGCCGATCAATAAATTAAAATTAATTCGGCGCGCGAACGAGGAGATCCAATACGCGATACCGACGCCTACATTTATCATTCGCTAACACGTCGGACATTTCACAGGGGACCCTGTCAGCGGAATCTGACCTCTATATCGACACCTGTAAGGATTACCGGCTCGACGATGATGGGGCACGTAATGATCCGACGAACAACAAAGGATAACACGTCTAAAGACAATAAGTGGAAGGGATATGTTGGCATGCGTGTTAGTGATGTAACGAGGGCCGCATCCGCGATTTGAATGTTTTAGATTGTTCCCGTTTTGTTCTTGTATATCCTCTTTAATTACATATTACGCAATCGTAATCCTTTTGTTTTTTTTATTTATTATTTTTCTATTTCACGATTTATTGCACTGGAATAAACACCTCAGCGAAATTACTATATCTAGAAATAAATTGGCGTAAACATTGTAAACAAAATATTCAATGTAATGTCTGTCTGAAGCATTACGTTAATTAAAGAAATTCATGAAATAGAATTAGGTACATAACTTTGTGTTTCGTTGACAATTGCTTCATATCAATATATCGACTTCGATTTCGCTATAAATGCACCGGTCACATCACTACGCAGCTCATAAAGGTACGGACACATCACATTCGGATGCGGCCGGCGTCCGGCGAGCCGGCAGACTGGACGACGCTGTTCGCGGCCTTGCCGTTCACTGGGAAAATATACCTTACTCAACTCAATATTCACCAAAGCCACTAACTATACTGGCATTAAATAATTAAAAAAAATTAAATCGAATGTCAATTTAAACGTCAATATTTCGTTATTTCATGTAAAATGGCTACATTTTTATGCGTGGGAATTGCGGATTGATTTTTAAAATTATTTACATACATTTTATATTGCTGTCGGAGCACAAATTTCTCGTAGGTTACGTAAATAATAAATATTATTTTCGTATCTATGTATGCTGGTAATATGTTTTTAACTTACTATTCGTGCCAAGGTTAATAAATGTCGGTATCTACATAGATGAATATGTGCAGCCCTGACATTGAGACATATGGCATACGATCTATTAAGTTAACCAACGCCGACCGCGGCCTCCGGCGGAGACCCGTGCTAGCAAACGAAGATAAAATAACTCGTAGCCCTAGCTATGTGTATCTGGATTTAACGGTACTACTCGCAACCCTTTAGTCTCCTCATCTATAGAAATAAATATATTTGGAGTGGAATAATATTAAACTAAGCGGTTTTTACTTATTGTATATGTATGTATACTTATTGTATAGGTACGGTACATATACCAAAATAATAAATTTTAAAATTTTCGTCTTTCTATCTGTTTGTTCCGCATAATCTCTGGAACAGCTGGACTGATATTGGCGGGATTTTCACTGGCAGATCGCTGATGGAATAAGGAGTAACTTAGGCTCCTCTTATTTTAGAATTATACAAAATGACGCGGATGAAATCGCGGGCACAAGTCGGCAAAACTAGTATAAAAATATAATAATATAAACTGCTGTTACCGATATCGATCCCATTGATTTAATTAATTAAGCAATTAAAAAACGTAGGTTATATATAGTTGTTAATACACTTTTGTGTTGTTGAGTTTAACACAATTTTAGGTACTTCCAGAGACTCTCATAAGTATAAAAGGTTAAGAGCATTTCGCGTCATTCCTGGCTAAATACAAACAATATTTTGTATGTAATGAAAAACGGAAAGACGTTCTACAAAGCAGAGTGCATACTTCCCGGCGCATACATTAACGCTTTGCTTATAGCTGCTGTGTCTGACTATGTGCGTCAAGCAACTTTCAATCTTAAATATACATACTTAAAGCCTACCTGATACAATTCCTTGAAACGAATCTGAAGGGGGTAATTTTCCCTGCTATGGCATGAAAGGAGGGATCGTTTGTGTAACCACGCCTTAATGCTTTGTGGAAGTATTAAGCTAGGGACGGAAGTCAATGCATACTGAATACGTTTAAAATACATTCTTCATACAAATGTGCAGTTTGGTTCACTTTTAATCGGTTAAGTGTTTCTTTTATGTTTCTATCGATGAGTTCGCGATATGTTAACTGAACTGTGTACTTAGAGGTATTGTAGGTACTGGTGCAAAAATAATTAGAAAAAAGAACAAACGTCACGTGTTTTGCTCACCAAAAACACGGATCTCACAAAATGTTAGGTTGGCAGCGGTAACAGACTCTGAATTAGCGTCGTGGCAAAGCAGTTTCGAACAAGGGGTTGGATAAACCGTTACATCGAGCAAACATCGTTTCGAACAACACTTGCAGTACCGGCGGTGATAAGATCAGCTCCTGCATCTGCCGCGCAGGGGTTGGGGTGCGTTCTGTTCGCGTTTTGTTGGTCGCTGTGAGAACTCGCGACACGTTTCTACCGACACTGTTTTATCTTCTGTTCGTCGCTTTTAAGCGTCATCGATGTTTTTTATTAGCGATAATAATAATTCTACTTTCATTTCGTTTTTGTCATACCCAACATTCATTACCGTAAAGGGCTATAGACGGCGGAAATCCTTAGTTTCCGTCTACACTTATGGGAAATTGGCGTGTATGTATGTATGTATGTAACTATAATACTAATAAATGCGATTGGACGTCTATCTGATTCCAAATTAGGCAATGAAATGCCTGCGTTATGGGTAAGCGGACAGCTGATGGATATACGAGTACATATATAATCACACTAATACAACACACAATGTTCGTTGGGTGAGAAACGAACCCACGACCTCCGCTTAAGCGGTCAGGGTCTCTAACTCCTAAGCCAAGAGACCAGTCAATGTTAGTTAGTAACAGAGTTCATTCGCGGAAATAAACAGCAAATCTGTGTAAATAAAATAACAAAACACCATTGTCCACTTAGGGCTTTCTGGGATTTTCTTGACATTTCAGAACGAATGGACTTTGTTTTATGGAGACAAATATTTAATTACAACGCGAGTTACAAATACGATATTATTTTTACCGGCAAATGTAATACGATACACTGTTACACGGTGCTCTGAACAGCATATTATTATCAAATGTGATTAATATATTAATTTATATACAGCAACGATTTACACGTATACTTGTAGACCTATTTACTTTAAAGCATTGTTTTGTTCCGTTGCTGCGGCGTTCACGAAGGTTTACGTTGATTGTTCCGTGTAGGTCATCCATTCATAATGTATGCATATATTCACATTACAAAAGCAGAGATAACGCACAAAATGGTATTTCTAATTCAATTTCCTGCGTATTTATTGCATTATGAGTTTTTATTTTCTATTAATCCCCCTGAAGCACGAAAGCCGTACAATCGGAACTTCGGCATAGAAGCGGGGTATCTGGCACAATGGCCGAATCTTGCAGCCTTTTAATGAATAAAATGTGCCCGTGGCCCACCGGTACCACGGTTTGACGTAATTGGAACGCAGACGTTAACTCGGCCGGGTTGTAAAAGAGTTTATTAAACTATCGCGCGCGGGTTGTCGGGTTGCGCGAACGTGGTAGAGGGCAGGTAGGGCATGTGGCGAGATGGTGCGATAACAGGAATTATTCATACGCGCGTTATCGGTCCGCCATCGCTGGTGCCATTGTGAACGCGCGAGGGGTGGCTCCCGGTTGTCGCGGACGCTGTCAAAACGTTGTTGTGTGTACTCGGCCTAATGTGACGCCAGGCCGAATTGATTATTGTTTTGTTTTTGGCTGTTTGGTTTAATGAATTTTAAGTTTCGCTCGACGGTCACTTAACGGCATTTCGGTAAACCTATTTGTTGGGTTTCGAAATACAAAAGGAATGTACCCTTTTTTTATATTGGTAACTCCATTAGGTGTGTTATTATAAAAGCGCTTTGGTTTATTGTGTAATGAAAGTTTTCTTGCGAGGTTTTTATTTGTTAGAATAACAGAATTTAGAAAATGGTCACTGGAAAGCGCAAAGAATTTGAGAACTTGTAGGATATAGATGAAGTATACAGTGTAGACATTTTATCCAAATAATATTCTGAGTTCCTATATTCCATACTAGGAATACTGCACCGAATTATATAGCTATCGTGAATAATGATTTATGTAATTTTAGCACTGAATCAATGTGAACATTCTTGCGAGTTATTCGTTCATATTGATGCAATTAAGTAATACATAATATTTGTGTAATAAATCACACTAATTACACCTCCGAAGATTCGAATCATATCTCATAGATGCGGACTGTGTGATAGCGTCAGCATCACGAGATAATCACAAACCATTGATAACTGGACGGCGCGATGCGGTCACGTGTACGTACGGACCGATCTGCATACGTCATTTCCATTAGTTGTATCATATATCTTTGATACGAACCGTATTAATGAACGCTTAAATACCAGTAATCATCATCAACATCAATGGTCATATTCATCAAAAACCATCAACATCAAAAATCATATTCATCAAAAATCATCAACATCAAAAATCATCTTCATCAGAAATCATCAACATCAAAAATTATTTCTATCAAAATAAATTGGAAATTCAACTTTAGTATTCCACTACGGACTTCTACTGGACTAGTTTTTGGATGTTGCGCAATCCCTATTGTAAGTGCGTAGTAGGGGCGCAGTGATAGCATCAAACTTTAATCTCGAATCATCGACACCTGGAGCGAGCTATGCGGGCGCGTCTACGGACACACTGCTCTGCATACATCATTAGCATCACAGTTTGTTACAGACGAAACTTCTGTTTGGAACATTTTACAACTCTACGAAGGTACACATAAACACAACTCAATAATGTTCCTTGAGTAAGCCTAAGAAAATGAAATAAGCCAGTACCTACTCGTCATGATACGGTTTTTTCCGGAGATATGTGGTCCATTTTAGGACGCATTTACGATTTTCATTAGGCGAACTAACATTAGTAGAAAAACAGTCCACGAGTTCAAAAATCGTAAATTCAAACAATACAGCTGAGTTAATTTTCGGTTGTTGTGAAATTCCCTACCGCGTCTGCATAGTAGGGGCCGCAGCGATAACATCTTCAGCATCAGATAATCTCGCTTTTGACATCTGCATCGAGCGATGCGGGCGTCATATACATAGTTAGTTATACGTGTAGCAGTTTATGTTTAGAATCAGTTCGATTTGCATTTAAACATTAAATTAGTATGATACGTGTGTACATTGTACATACATATCAATCCTAATTGACTTACTTTAATAATAGTATCTTCAGTTGTTACGCTAAGGAATTCAAAAGAGTATAGTTTTTCTCATTATATAGCTCTTCACCGTTATAGCAATATTTAATAACTGTTTTTAATCAATTATTCATTTCTAATCATCATATATTTTCGCAAATTATTACGAGTAGGCATCACGGTGGGATATTGTTGTTGTTTTTTCATTGCAGATTATGTGATATTATTATCTTGATTCCGATTTAAATGATCGTCGTGTAATGTATAATGGCGACTGATTGTTTTTCGGTGTATTGTGCAGTTGCAATGTGGGGTTACGCTCTGGGGGTACGTTTTGATAATTTCGCTGTATCAGCACCTGGATCGCGATATACCAGTGCACCATAAACGCATTACCGTCATAGCTCCGTCTTTAGTTCTACTTCTACCGGTTCCGGATTTATTTTTGGTAATATCTCGATAATTGACGAGGTTGAAGCTGTGGATATGGAGATTATCCATTGGGTAAACTTCTAGTTGTAACGAATGCTTACAAGAATGACAATATAATATTGAATATGGCATATAAATATATTCAAGTTTCTCGTTCTGACCTTTTTTTTGTTCGCCATTTGTACTTACTTTTGGCATTGTGAAGAGCATCAGGCGTTGAGTGATAGGTGCGGTGGGACCGTCTTAGTTGTCAGTGCAAGCTAAGCAATATTTCTATCACCATATATGTAGTTACTGAGGGAATGCTTATCTTTAGAAAAAAATTTTTTTTTTCAAATTTTGAAAAATGATTGACACCTAATTAAATTGCTGACTTAATTTGTGCGATGAGCACATTTGTTTGTACTGTGTCTGGGTTTAATAAAAATATCTATATTAGTTATATATGGTATGTACATATATCTACGTGTAGTGTATTGGCTATGTCATCACTGTCGTACAGACTGCCTAAATTGGGTTTATATGGCCGTGTATGAGTGTTCCAAATATTATTATTACTTTTCGTATGAACTCAACGGAAAGCAACAAAAGTTAACAACGTAGAATGTACCTAACAGCAACAGGACCCACATATGTGGCTCGATACAGCAGCTGTAACTGGGAACCAATACTGCATATCATGTACAATCGAAACTGTATGCGTTAAACATAGGTTTTTGGGCCACTTAACTGCAATGTGACTATTAGTTTCCAGCGGCGCGCCCCGGGTAGCGCCGGCAATTTTATTGTGCGCCACCTATTCCCTTCCCATAAGGAAGCGCGTAAGGGATGCGCGCCCCTCGCAAACCCGCCAATAGTCGACCGGTTATCAATACCGTGGCCACCCTTGCAATCAAATGTACCCGTACATACATATGTTTGGCTTCACTTTTATAAACAATAATTGTCGAATGCGGCTCGGCGAATTCAAAGGGGAAGTCCAACGACCATACTTTAATTTTGTAACCACGAACACGTAACGTAACGACAGTACCTAGTTGTTATGGTAAAATAGGTTTGACTGGTGCAATTTGAAATACAGGAATATGACAATTTTGATTCGTAAAATATGTATTCAATTAGATAAAAGTGCCGTCCCACTCGTGTACTTAACATATCCTCTCATCCATAGGCCTTGCAGGCTCACCTACAATCAATGCAATTATGTCAATTTTATATACGAGAACGCATGGCTTATAATTGTATGCAAACAAATTGCCTCAGTATATCATCGGACCGACTACTACGCGAGTATTTAATTAATGAAATTTCCAGTTGGCCCACTATTTTAATTGCACGTTGTTATGACATGGCGTTTTTGTAATATTTCGGAAAAAAAGAACACCAACGCGTCTTTGTTCACGGACGCTGCCAACGAGACCCGAGAATAATAGCCATTATATGTTTATCAAATACGCATTAAAGTAGACTGTTCATGTTTTACAATTGCGTCTAATATTCGAGAATGAAGATGTCGTGTGAAATGGCGGCTGTTACATTCAAATGATATTAATTTCGGAATCGCAGGCGGGACGAAACGCCTCCGAAATTGTCAGCCTTAATGATTGTAGCGGTCTCTGACTGCGCGCCGACAGATCTTTGTCAGCGTTTTAATGGAGAGTTAAACGCTTATAAACTAGCTGAGACTCAACCGCATGAACTTTTGAAAATAGAATACGCGTTTCCGTAGTTAAGTAGAATAAATTACTTTGGCAATTACGATTTCGAGATGAACGTGAATATTTGGAGTGATGTTACTTGCATATATGACATACAGTCGTTGGTTTCATTTTATTAACAGGATTTTTATATGTGAACAGGTCGAACGCTCAGCGGAGGCAGCGGGCAGGTGTGTCGGCCGCATTTCCACACTCCGCTGCACCCTTGGTTGGACTCCAAGGCGTTGGGCAGCGGCGCGTGGGGTGGCGGCTTCCAACAAGACGCTGCGCCCGCCGACAAACCCCTTTCCCCGGCTCAGCACCATCATCCCCATCCACTTTTCTCCTTCCCCCCTACGCCTCCTAAAGACTCCACCCCCGACTCCGTCGCGGCCGCGGCGCTCGGTCAGCAAGACTACCAAGCGGCAGTAGCGCACGCGACGGCGATGAGTGTTGCCTTTATGCAGCAGCAGCAGGAGCTACCTCTGTGCGGGGACGTCAAGCCCATGATGGGCGCGCCTCCGTCCAAGCAACGAGAAGGTGCGCAGCCGGACTCGTGCCCTCAGGAGAGTCAGCCCTCCGGAGATTACAACGCGCAATACAACGCCGCCGCCGGCGACTACTACGGCTACCAGGGGAAGGGTTATAGTGGGCAGCAGCAGAGTAAACCCCGGCCCAACAAGACGCGAACTAGCGCCGGTGAGTCCGGGGACTTACGCACTGCACCGCTCTCGCTCGCACCTAACACACGATAACAATATCTTGCTCACGTTTATCCGATCACGTTTAGTATATGTAGAGTCCCGTTACTCAACCATAATAACACTGCATCTCTTTGATAGCCAAATTGCAAATGTAATAATTATATGAGGTAATTAATAGAAGAAGCCTTCGCAATTTGAATACTTTCAATACAAGTCATAATATTAAAATGGATGAGATTTCAAATTCACCTTCATCAATGTTCTAGTTATATTTTGTCCTTCTATTTTTGAACGACATATATTTCGTTCAATGACAATTGACATTCTACGAATATTGCTTTATAAAATGGCCGCTAAGATGGCCGCCCTAATTAAAACCAAGAAACTTTTGTCTAATCGATCAATCGATTTATCGTTTCGATAACTGTTATAGATTAAATAATACATTTTGTTAGATTAGCGTTTCGTAATTGCATTGTCAATTTTGGATAGAAGGCGAGATGTGATCGGATAAACGTGGTAATAGCACTGGGGTGGTGGCAACACTCTATATGTCAGTGTCGTAGGGTTACAATGGTTATGGGGTATGGTGCCTACAACCGTAATGCTTCTTACTAACCGCTGATATCGGTGAAGGTGCAATACTAATGAAACGACCGCTTAGTTAGGTGAACTTTAAATGATCACACATACATTTTTATACAGCAGTCTTGTAATAATTCATCGAGTAGACAAAAAGATAGAATTAATTCGAACGTTACAAAAATACGGAAAACAACAAGGAACGTAAGCGAAGAGTAAAAAAAAGGAACGTAAACACTGATTACAGTTCACTTTTATTTTCGTTTCACGTTTGAAACGAAAAATACATTTCCGCGTAGATAACATTCTGCTCGAGGATAATATCACTATTGCAAGTGACATAACACACAATTAAAACAGTTAATACACCACTTTAATATGTACGTACAATTCGGAATTAGATGCGTATCAAAAACAAACAATGATTCTGATATTTACACCCATTATCCAAGATCGGTATCTAATTCTGAACTTCTAAGCTTCTCAGGTGTTTGAGCTTTTCATTGTTACATGGGAACCTCGTATACCTTCGGCTAAAGCGTTCCCATTGCCTAATTACAGTTCTATTGTTCGCAATAATTAACTAACGCTCTTTAACTGGATTTCTATTTAATTTTTACGACAATTTTCGAAATTCGAACCTGATGAAATTACTCTTGTTCTAATTTTAAAATGTAGTTTTTCGAATATCATAATGGTTTGGGTAATAGTTTTCGTAATGAAACATGTTCGTTTTATGTTTTACGTACATGTATAAAGTAACCGTTGATTTTTTCCAATTTCGCAAGATCCTGCATTATTTCATATAGATACACAATTACGATTATGACGTAGAGAATTTCTTAACGATTATTATGCAAGAAATACTTATCGTTTTACTTGTACCGTCAACTTGCTACAAGTATAGATATATATACCTTTAGACGTAGCGTACAACTTGTGTTTAGATTAACATCCAACTATGGAAAGGTCCTTCTTAAGATACATCTGAAAATTAACATGTTCCCATGTAGTGTTGTAATAATATATTAGGTCAAGTAAACGCGAAACTTAGGAACACAATTAAAACTTAGATACGGCTATATTGTTCGAGTGACCTTTCATATTAATGCGACCATTGTTTTGTCGACAATTGGATGCAAAGTTTTCGCAATCCACACCAAGCATATACCAACATTATTATGACGAATGTATTACTTAGAGTTCGCGTATTACTCAACAGTAATTGTATTACGGGCACAAAGCGGCTGCTTTATTTTATACATAAATATGTAATTATAACCTCTCATAGTTGTTAAGCTTTGACAATGGACGGGAACAAAAAGCGACGGTCGGTTATTGTCTCTCATTACGGACTCAATTTACATTATGTATAGCGGACTGCTAATGCGGACGAGCATGAATCGAGTTACCGCCTCTATTATGTTTATTCAATATTTTGTGAAATTTAACGTGAATTTGCATGTTTCGATCTCACGACTAATCTCGTTAATGGAGGTTCTCAGGTGTAATTATAATCGTAGTGAAAAACGCGGCGCTCGCTTTAATTGTGCCGGAAAAACTATGGAGGCGTACGAGAGGTGTCAAAGTGTCGTCTGTAGACATCTTAATGCCGCCGAGGTGCGATTATAGTGTTAGCCGCCGGCGGAAATGCGTAGCGGCTGAGAACAATTATAATTGGTTGCAACGGATTTCAATGAGAAAGCAACAATATTACTTTTTCCTAACTTTGTTCACGCAGTATTACGATCAGCATGTTCATTATCAGTAATTTCTTGCGCTCAATATCACGAATCGATATCGATATCACGAATTATAGCGAAATTTTCGGTTAAAATGTAACGCGTTATAACTATTAAAGTACATATACCAGAAAGTTTATGCGTTGAAAATGTTAAATTGTTACATTGGTTCTTTGTTACACGAACTCTATAAATTGTCAGTTATAAATAATTCTGATTTATTTGATCAAGCGCTCAGAAAAAAAAAATCTTTACAATTGATAGAGCCCTTCAAAGAATCACCAGTAATTTAGAGTAGGTACTTCAACACATGCTTTTATTTTAATACACTAATTCCGTTTACGCAAAATGCCAAGGCAATAAATGTTAAAAACGGTTACTATCATATTGGATTGAGATTATGACTAAATAAGATCCAATATTTCAGAGTAAAATAAAAATATCTACATATCTAACGCTATTCCGAGTTTTAACGAATTAACCATTTTACCATAATACGTATATACGTATACGTACTGGTGAAATGTGGGGGTGTACTACACTCCTCTGCCTACCCCTTAGGGGATTACAGGCGTGATGTTACGTTACCATAATACGTGAGAGTATTTTTCACGTTTCACCTTCAAACGTTCGTATTAATTGCCAGCACGTTTGTTGTAATTACGTACACAATAAAATTATTTTTATAATCAGAATGATAATTCATTGTCTCAGTGATATCTTTACATGGAATTTCGTTACTAACGAACCGTTTGTTTAAACTAGTATTCGGTATCATAGTCCAGATTCTAGACTGTTGATCGTTCCGATTGATATGATGTGAATCATGATTGTTTCTGATGATGCACATTTATCGGTAACCATTCTTAGTAACCAACCACTGGTACGGTGAATGCATACATAACTGTATTGATGATGCTACGTTGAAATTCCTCGGTCGTTTTGCGTCTTTACGTCGGGTTTCCTTGATAGAATCCTTATTTGAAAGGTGTATCGTAACATGTTATGTAAACGGCTCTTAATTAACTTCATACAGACTAACTACAAAGTGCCGTTCTGTTTGCATGGTGATAAATAGACACTACGGCTAATGAATGTTTGTTACAAGGACGAGCATATTTTTAAATAATATTAGCGGTGGATTGAAAGTTTCTAGAATGTTCCGTTCAGTGTTCTATGCAACGAACGCCGCTCCCTTAAACGTAGTAGGCGCTCAACAGTCCTTGTATTATCGTGTTATTGTTTGAACCGTATTAAGACGTGGAGAATTATTAAATATCGCATTTCGTTCCATCTTTTACGTATGTCTGGTAGAACTTGTTTTCATCGGCACATCTATCAGTAATGTTTAGTGAGATCAAGGAGTGGAATTTAAATATTTTCTACGACATATTTTGTACATTTCTATTTTATATGTAGAGTAGCCGTGTAGGTAGCGTGAACGGCGAATATTGAATACAGTGGACATTGAAATGGGTCGCATAAATCTTGGGTATAGGCGTAAACGTTGTTATAGAAGCAGGCAGTTCCTTGGTGGAAGCAATATTATGATAATGCGACCGTGGCCGGATGTAGCCCATTCCATTGTTGCGATCTGACCTCGAGCCTTCGCGTTCAACCTATGTTACAAACGGAATCTAGAAGAAATTAAAATTTAAATCTATTGCGCTGTGATAACGGTTTGCGATAAAATCAATTGTACCTCAAACATTTTCTTTATCAATTAGTGTAAATGTATTTGATACGCAATTATTTCAGTTTAAAACGGAACATCTAATATTTATCGATCAATAATAAGATTTTAGATGATAAATAAAGAAATTCTACAAACCTACAAAAGCCTGTTTGGTAATAAATGATTATTTAAATGTTATACAGATTTCGTAATGTCTCTGTCAGGATTCTCTATATTTTTTTTTGTGTATTTTAAGTCTACAAAGGAAACTTTGAGCAGGTGGGAATCGCCTGCTACATACACGGTCAGTTGTCCTGTGTTTGTTGACTCTCGTGCCAAAGTAACACTTTAAAATAATTGCATATTGTAACGTTCAATCCTTTATTCAACATATACGCGAATTTCTTCCTTTATTTTGTTTGCTGTCTACCACAATATATGGTCAATAAAGCCGTTGGAAGCTAAAATTTATATATATCATTACGATTTACTGACATAGATAATATACAGACATATTGTAGATAATAGATAATAACAACAAGAACAACAACAACATACCGTCACGCCAGGTCCCTAACGGGGTAGGCGGAAATTAAATAAAATTATGTATAATAGATAAAAATAAGAATCAAAACTTGAGTGTACCTACACATTTACGGTATTTTTTTGCATTGAAAATAAATCAAGTGCAATATGATTTAGATGTAATTTTATCTCAACGTGTGTCTAGAATTACTGATTTTAAATGTAAGTGTGTTAAATGTTTTAGTTCTTAAGTCTCTCACGGTAAAATCTACCCGGCTTTTGTAATATGTCATCTCTCAACAAATATTTAGGTGATTTTGCAAATATTGGAAACCCGACCTGCAATTAATTTTATTTAACATCAAACAACACACACACAAATGTGGTTAACAACTAACTTCGGTCCTGGGTGGGAATCGAACGCAGGACCTCCGGTTTCGTAGTCAGAGTCTCTTACCTCTATACCAAGGGGCCAGTCAATGCATTTTACCAAACGCTCTTTGGAAGATAAGCGGTGCTTGTTAGGATTTGAAGCTTACAATCTAAATGCAATACAAAAGGTAAATGTAACGTTTTTAATGTCGATTATTAAGCAATACATATTTTTACAGTTTATTAGAATGTGTATTTGCTGTTCGTGGTTCGGCACACAGCAGGCACCTTGTCTGCCGGAACCCTTTACTAGTGAAGGTCTAACGGCCTTGCGATACTGCTTTTTCACTAACATTTTTACGCAAATGATCTAAAGTTGGTTGTAATTAAATTCATAATAACATTCGGTTTAACTGCTATAATAAAAGAAAGCAGGTATTTCAAATAATATTATTTCTCAACTAAGAGATAGTTCAATCGACGGTTGTACTATGCTAGTAATGTTCGATAATTTTGATAATCCTTGCTATTATAGGATTCTAAAACATAAAAGTGGTGATTTAAGATACAAAATCTTCAAACAGTGACACGTAACATCACGCCTGTAATCCCCTAAGGGGTAGGCAGAGGAGTGTAGTACACCCCCACATTTCACCAGTTACG
>DWDX01002524.1:0-15051 GCA_018245675.1 Agara michaeli
TCACATTTTTTTCAGTTCGGTCACGCAGCGAAATCCCTATCCCCTCCAAGCCTGCCGTAAGGAACTTCGTTCCAAAAACAACCGGGCAAAAACGCACACATGCAGAGCAATGTCACAGTGTAAAATTCTACACAGTCTGTTAATCATCACTCGTACCGGTCGTCTAGAAACCGGCGGTATCAGTAAACACACATACGACATTAGCCCATTTAAATAAATACAATCGAATGAATAGTTAAGAAGACCGAGAAGTAAGACATTCAGAACCCGTTTAAACACTGGCTTGTGTATTTCCCGTTCAAGTAAACGACGTTGCATTCACAAATAGGTGCTGCGTTTATAGATTATCAATTTGTGGACACGATAAAAATATAATCTTGAATATATTGACCGCAAAACCGGAGTTCGTAGGTTCGTATGGCACCATGTACGGTACCGTCGGTGTGATGAAAACATTTCGCATGCTTAATGGAACAGTGACTCGTTAAGAGATAAGTTAAAATTAAGTTACGTACAGATATAGAGATATTTTTTTACTGTGATCTAATACATAGTTAAGCATATGTACAAAACACTAGCACTTATAATTAATTAATAATTTAGTTTTAATGTTATTTATCAACAAGTACGATAAGGCCTCATTGCAAGATCCTCTTTTGCGATTTCCCAAAAATCGTCTTTTTTGAGTTAAGTCAGTATTCCAATAAGCATGCGATTTGTTTTGTGCCTGTATATATGTATGTTTATAAGCTGTCGGATAACCATAACCTAATGGGAAATACCGATATTGACGATACCGTGAAAAACTTCAAAATATTAAATTCTTAAAAACCTTAAGAGATCATCTACGCAGGATGTAAGTGAAATTTACATAACTAATAAAAAAACTAAACAAAATACAATACTTCAGTTACAACATTGTTTACGAACTGCCGTGAAGCGGGTAACGACGGATGCGGCAACAAACGGCATTTGGTTTTAAAGCACATTATAAACATTTCAAAATAGTGAATAAAATTATCATCAGCGTGGAGTATTTCAATGGGTCGTTACGCGTCTCAGTGAAGGCTCTCGTCGCATCCCTTCAATGTGTCCCTTTCAACAAATGAACGAAACACCCGTTCAAATATAAACCTTAGCACTTCGAATTAAGATTGTATTATCAACAGCCTCGTGTATTCATGGTCCCGGTGATGGTTGTATGGATATAGCTTTAACGCCAGGAATAGATATGTTACATGCGCCTTATGGCCAAACGAACGGCCTTTAGAAAATATGCATAAATTTAAATCGAACTCCCCGCTGTACAGACAACAATAGAGATGACAATGACAATGACTATGAATTACGATTTACATTTTCAAATCCAGATGCAGCGTAGAATTAACATAAGCTTACATAAGTGAAGGTACGCCTGATCACAGTACAATACTAAAGAATTCTGATTGACTTATGTTATACATGGTATCATACCATCGTGGCAAGTTCCTAAGTGGATAGACAGAAAGCACCGAGTGCCAAATATGTTTATCCCTGAGGTGCCTCTTCTACATTGGTTACCCTTACATTAAAAATGAACCTTGGTCCTATTTGATCGAAATAGGAAAGTAGGTCTCCCAAGGCAACGAACCTAAGAGACCTACAAAAAGTTGGCACTATTATTAAATATCTGTTTGATGATTCTTTCATCATCCATTCTTTTCACATGCCCGAACCATCGGAGCACGCCCTTTCACATTTTAATCTTAACATTGTAACAATAATCAATACATTTCGTGTTTGTTGGTTTTCGTTACGGCTTTATTCGACCGCACTACTAAAAACGAGGCGATGGAAAAAAAAAACCCGAAACCTTTTTTTCCCCATCGTTCACGAACTCAATCTTCGAAATAAACCATTTGTATACAAATTGTGTACTAACACAAACAGTAGCCGTATCGATTTAGATTCGATTACACGTGGTCCAAGTTGAATAGACCACCGGCCGAATGTACAATACAGTGTCTTTACAGTATGGCGGGTTAATTTACGATCTACACGCCGGGCATAGTAATGAGGGCAAATACAGAGAAGCGACGAAACCAATCTAATCAACGCTACACAATTCAACGCCAATTGTTCTAAACCGAACGAATCTACTTGTACGCACTTATATATTTATAGCGCGCAACAATCAACAGCGTACACGATCGTAAGAACAATAATGAAATACATAACATTAAAACGTACCATCGCGAGGCATTCGTACCGCGTACGGACCTCCGGAAGAACGATAAATACAAAAAGGTTCGCGACAAACGAGCCACAACCGTCGAATCGAAAATTCTAGTCGACTAAACAAACCGAAAATCGTTTTCAATCAACGATTCTCGCCACGTCTAATGGAACGGTCGTATAATCCCCAAGGGCGTCGGACAATAGTCAGGAGAGGCGATTTGCATAGTCGAGTGCCCGCGCCAAGTACGCACATTCGATATATTTGCATGCCCAAAACGAGACGAGTCGCCGTCGGACCCGAGCAGGCGGCCGAGACGCGGCGCCACACTGATGTAATCGAATGTCTAACGCTCAGAACAATCACATTTCAAATTCAAATTCGGAACCTTCAAATTGTCGCCACGGCATGTATTTATTGCCGACTCTGAAAGATCGTGGCAATACAGTTCGTCTCTTTCGTAATGTGATTCGATTGTAAAACACGTGTTACGGTTAAAGCAGCCTGCGACACTAAGATTATGAGTCGTCGAAAATGTGGCGACGAAAAAAACTGTGAGAATTGAATCATTTGTTTTTCGAAGCGTGTCATAACTAATTCGTGTGGCCCTTTTCGTGTGGGAATTCAATGTATTTATTCAAACAAACAAAAAAACTATATACTCACTTCCATCCAGTGGAGTATCTCGAAAAGAGCCATATTTCGTTGCTGTGCGGTCGAAAACAATGGCACCGTTTTCGCGCTCGCTGACAGTTACACGGCCTCTGCAAAGAAACGGATTGAAATTTATTTTAAAATGTGCACGGAGGAGGACAAAACACCACATACACGCGAGCGCGGATTATAAATTTTCATCATAGAAATTTAAATCAGCTACGCCAATAGCGCACTACACACGAGCTTTTAGAATGCAAAGTATTTTCATTGCTCCCCCCACTGGCGGACGGCAAGCAGTGTTGACAGTTCTTTGAGGCGAGTTCTCACGGAGCGCGGAAATTACTAGTGAAATCAGCACAGTCTCGCTGAGAGCGGACATCCGTAGCGGACAATCGGAGGGAGACACAGAAAAAACCCGACGAAACACGGACAACGAGTTGGAATCATTTACGAGATTTGCTCATGGAAAAGCACACATTTCTGTACGAAAATGTTATATCACTTATAAAACAATGAATTTCAAGTAGTCATAGTGTTATATGGAAAACGATGTATACAAAATACAATGAAACGTAAACATTCATGTCCCTTTATCTATTTGTTTTTTTATAATCAACATAAGTGAAGACACTTGTATTTATACGAGTGTAACTAGACTTATTTTATTTCATTGATGAATCTAAGGTGACCTGAATCTATATGACCATTTTCACCCATAGCTATGTGAAATCAAGGTCAAAATACTCCACATCGGTTACACACGAGTCGCTACCCATAAGGGCCATTTACACGAGGCTCTTTCGCGATTCATTCCTCTGACCAAGCTATTGTTGGCTTGATTTTGCAAATAAAAACAATCCGTACAATTAAATGTTCGGAGCATTGATAAGTACGATATCCATTTAAATAATAACAATCCGCAGCTTGACGCTTCTGCCTTCCATAATGAATTACAAGGACTAACCGACTAACACACTAACAATCCCATTCCTAAAATGCTATCACCAGTGTTTCCGTTACTGTATTAATCGAATGCTTGACAAGTAACTGAATTCGCATTGCCCACTAATATAGACAAGATCCATGTACGCAGGGGGGGTATGCCATAATGGCCACGCTACCGCACCGGACGACTCAAGAGTAAGCCGGTCAACCGCTAAATGGACCAAGCAACGACCTGGTCAAAGCCAAGGGGAACGAGTAGATCTAAGAAGCACAAGACGCGTGTGATGTAGCGATGTTTACAGATGGCCTATATCATTAGACTGAGGTTATGATGATGACTAATACAGGCATACCTGCGCGCATTACAGTCCCAAGAAGCCGCTGGGTCCAATAAGCTCGTAATTTCGTTAAAATATCGAGAGATACCCCGACTCATCCGATGAGACATGAAACGGATCGCAGCCGCAATAATAACGTAACCCCCGTCAAATCGACGCCAAGGTGCAATAAATTCCACGTAAAGGACCCGTTACATACTAAAAGTTTGTAACAATCTCAATGATAGGCAAGTTATACGACTCATAATACATGCGACTGTCTTACACGTAATAGGCACCAAGCAGATGTATTGATTTATTTAACAAGGCGTTTGGGCTTTGAGGTCTCGGCCTCGCCTGCGTCCTCGTCCGTACGAATCGCGTTAGAACTTATGTAACCCGCGCAAGAAACATGAGTAGGGTTGTCGGGCGACATTTTGAGTTGGACGCGATTGCCTCTCCGAAGCCGTTCACACCATATCCCATTAACTCGGTTTATTGGACGTTAGTAACGAGAACTCTCACAGATTAATCATTATAATATTGATATATTAGTTACATACATATGTACTTATCATTGATTGAGTAGAAATATAATTTAGTGGCTAGTGTGTATGTATTAGTGGAGGGGACTATTTCAGGGTGCATTTGCCCCGATTTTTTTAAAGCACACTTCCTTCCTTCCTTTAATTTACCAATATGTCACACGAGTCGTGAGTACAGTCGCTGGTATTCACTATCCATTTATTTTCTCTAAATATTAACAGAGGTCGCTTTGATATCTTTATGGAATGATATAAGCGGCAAGTTTGATGCGGGGTCGTGTGTGCACGACTGATGTCCTTTCAGTCCCGTGCCTCGCATTTCGAACTTACTCTCTTGATTATTAATTTAGTTTAGAACCCGAGTCCACAAGTTCAGAATGAACATTTCGTGGCCATCTATATTAAACTTGTGTTTACAATCTAGGTAAGGTAAACACCGCAATCCTAATATGCTCGTAAATGTTTCTTGACTTTATAAAGGCATTTGAATGAAACAGTCAAATTCCACAGGCTTTTTGGCATCTATCCGCTTAGGCACGAACTGTAATGAACGATGAGCGTCAGAGGTTCGCCGCGACGGATTCCACAAAGAGCAGCCAACACTTTAAGGGTACTTTGAATAGAAATAAGATTCCTCAATAACACAAGCACACTTAAGTGGGTACTCCAATCGTTCTGTTTTAGGTACCATATAAAACATCATCTTGAATAAAAAAAAAAAATAGTGAACAGTCATGGAACCAACGAATCATCAAGTTGAAAATGAGAATTTTGAAAGTTTTTCACGTAATATTTTGTAACACCGTAGAAATTTTGTTTAAATAGTAAAACGCTTGAAACATCACTCTCGTGTGACAAGCAAATGATCAAATTACAGCTCAACGTGAAGTTTAATGAGACGTTAAATTAAGTTACGAACTTTAAGGAACATTTCCAGTAAGTAATGTTCCAAGCCTTATTGGGGAGAACATTAGAAGATTATTTACTTCCACGTTACTTTGTTAAAAAACACTTTCAATAATGAAATCCATTCAAACGATAGACAATTCGTCTTTTCCTTCCGAATAAACAAGAAATTATCACAAAGAAAACGGAATCAACAATTATGCAATGAAAACGATGTACGTATAACATTTTCCAAGGCGTAGACAAATTCATGCATCAAAAATCACAATCAATGGGCTTATTTTAAACATCGCATAGAAAAGGCAAGCGGGCTTACAAAGACAAAAGAAATGCCAAGAGACAAAGGATACACAAGACCAGGACGGACACACAGGCAAAGGAACAACCATAGTAGAAAAAATTAATAACTCAAAATTGTAAAAGTAAGTAATTATTAAACGAAACAAAATAGCTTATAAGCTAAGCAATCTTCAGCTAAAAGTAAAACATAAATAAATACATAAAATAGTACCTACTCTCAGTTATGTTTCTCGTGTTCGTCATAAATTGTCTAAAATATGATTGTTGATACACATTTTTGAGATGAGGTAAACAGATAAAGCTTTGTACGAAATATACACATATTATGATTAAAGTTGTATGCACACTAGATTACTCCGTACATTTCTCCAGCCATTGTTTAGACGTTACAAAATACTTACAAAAATTGCAACCACAGGAGCTCACACTTTTATATTAGCAGCGCCTGTACAAAATATACAAGTATACTGAATGAATACTTTTCTCGCGTTATTTTCTTGAATTGTTGGTATATTCTTGAACTAATTAAAGTAATATTTAATAATCTAAATCACACCGATATACATATAAATGTTTATACATAGTGACGCTCGAAAATAATTACAACATGCAACACTAACGTATTCTTAAGAGGCTGAACAGTAAAGCTTAGACAATTTCAAGCAAAATGTTATCGTAGAGGCCGGATTTAAGCAATCTATCAAATTCAAGGTGTTCCTCGATAGCGCACACACCCGGAGATATCTATGGTACGTAATTCAGAGTTCACCTTAAATATCCCAAGTCTGAGGTGGCTGACAATAGGGGTTTTGTTATATAAATGTTACGGTGGACGAATGGAATTTCGAAAACAATAGAATCAGCCCGTCGGGGGAAGCCGATAAATTTTATCAGATTCAGTACGCCGAACATTTTGCGCTCGCCTAATTGTAGCCAGCTAGGGATTTGATTGTCTAATTCACTGTGATTATCGATCGACTGTATTTCGCAAATACCATTGGCTTTAGATGCTAAAGCATTGGTGTAATGTTGCATTTTAAAATACACACTTCGATATGATTAATGTATTGTCTCCCAGAAAAGTATGCAGTTTAAGGATCTAAAATCTAAATGAACTATTTTGGGAATAGCAATCAATCTTAAAATTCGAATAGCAGTTCGCTGGAGAACCCGAAGCCCACAAGCGGTGGTACCTAAATTGGTTGCAGCCATATTACGTATGCAATGGCTCATATATTTTAATCTAATTATACACAAAGCAACGTTCAGATATTTAAGTCATGGTAACGTAATAAATGTTACTGTTTTTAGGTTTTTTTTTTGGTTTAAACATTTAATTCGGTTGCTAGGTTATTAAGAATGCCTACGCAATCAGTGCCGCGCGGCGAAGAGGAGGGATACGAAGCCAGAGTAAATAATTACGAGGCAGGAATGCATATTTAAGTCCGCTGGAGTGGCAACACACCTGTGTCGACCCCGTACAAATGAGGTTTCCGTTTGAGACTAAGTCCTCGCTATACCTACGTAGGTTATACCTCCTCTTGGGAAATAAAGTAATTACCGGGACCTGAACAACATATAGCTGAGAATACGAAGCTATTGTAATTACATACATGGAATGCACTATCGCACCTGTTTCAACGCCGGAAGAAGCGTAATATTCGAATAGCACCTACATTAAGGACATTAGAATTGGAAGTTTTTGTATCAGTTATGAATAATCCATAGCATACGATGACCCATCGTTGGTACCTAAAACGAAAGTTAATTGACTCCACGATATTTCCACGGAGGAATAGTTGTTATTAAAATTTAATTGCTGCCTGCTGGTTTGCTACTCTCTTTCACATGTAAAAAAAAGATTATCTACAATCTCCGCCTACAATTGTTTTATATATCTATTAAGTTATATCGATGCTTATATCTGGAATATAGAAAATCCTTAATGTATCAATCTAACTAGTGTAGTAACAAAACGGTTGACTTTTCCGCCCTTACGAACTTGATTCGTTACATAGCTAATATCATAAAAAAATAACATTACATAATTTTCGGGGGAAAAAATCAATTACCTCAAACTTCCCGTGTGCTTTGGTTACCTTAGAAACTTGGAATGAGGACCGTACCTATCTTTCAATATCAATGAACTTTTTCAAGTACTTGGCCACATTCAATACTTAAAATAAAAAGGAACAAAATCCTCGTCGGCAGATACGAAACGCCAAGAAACAGCGAAACTACTTACAAAGTCGAAATGTATCACATCTGAGTATTGTTTTTTTTTTTTTTCAGAACAGCACCTACGTGTTCCGCACTCCAACGACGGCATCAGAATGCGAATTTGCATTTTTCTACGAATCTAATGCACAAAGTGCCGCCGACCGAAGTCGTATCGGACGCAATGTATTTTGAATTTCGATATCGAAAACTAGAGATGGACAAAATTGAATCGACAATTCGAATACTTTCTGCGGGCTATGTATTCTCGAAGTTCCTTTACTGTCCCGTTCGCCATTAACCAACAAAGTGACTTTAGTAGTTTGGTCTAATAATACTGCCAAAAATTACGTATCGAATCATATCTATGTATATTTTTTTTTATTGTACCATCGAATATTCTGAACATGTCACATACATATGTGTAGACAATACCTTTTCGTGACAGTTTTTAACCATTCCAGCCCTTTCTATATATTGGAATATATAAGCTAAAACCTATACCTTTTTTTTAATGTAACTCAGCCCAGCAAACAGGCAGTTAAGAACCCAAAAACAAGACAAATAAGTCGACGTTAGAACTAACTAGTGTCGTTAATAATATGTTCGATCGGAAACCGCTCTCTTTAGCCGTAACCGCTACCCAAAATTGCTCGCCTCTTGAAACTACTGGAGCGTTAAAATATTTAGCGTTTAATCGGTGCCGTCATACCAATCCTATCCTAACTGGTATTCGATTGTTCAATACCGCTCTCCCACATAAAGACACGCGATTTCCAAATACAATTTTCGACTACGGTTTCCAGTACGACTGTTCCATAGCAGAATTACGGAGTACGGATTAATTTTATTCCGGTACCTACTCTGTCGTTCGTTTATTTCATTATTCTAAGCACTCCCGATTTTATTTACATTATACCTATATAATATATGTAATTTAAATTGAGCGCCATGTTAATTTCATGAATTAAAAAATGGCTTTTCACTGGTTATGCTAAGCGGTTAGTGGATTTATTTATTTACACTTTATTGCGACACCTAAAACTAAAGGGTTGTACAAAGGGCGGACTTAATGCCTAGTCGTATTCTCTACCAGTTAACCCACGGCGATGGTGGTGGATTCACTAATGTAAATCTTATATCGAAATAGGTGCATTAATTAACTGTCTATTTATTCTTATAATCATTAGTAAATCCCTTACTTATAATTGCTTTGAAGGAAAAGACTAATAAAGTAGAAAGATTTATTACACTTACACGTTTAACAGAACAAGCCGTATTCCATATATAATTTTAAACTTCAATATTAAACCATATATCTTCATTTCGTCTGTATCGTCAATCTTCTGGCGAGTTATCGAATTAGTTTCGCCTTTAGCGTCTATCGGAAACCGCATCCGCATCCCAATATTTTCTCGTAACAGCGCGATCCTAAAACTATTGGGCCGTTAAAATATTTACAGTGCGGTTTCAAACACGCGGCCCGCTCCAAACGACCAGTTTAATGCCTTAAATAAACGCAGGCTAAAGTTGGCTTACAGGAAAATTTCGCTTAAGCAAAGCAACGCTTAACGGCTGAAATTGTTTTGGTACAACTAATGGAGGTTGCCGTGTCATGGGACTTAATGGTTTTCTACCATGAAAACTGGATGTTACTGGATGTAAGGAAGCTGGGTCTGCCTAGATTATAACGTTAGATATTAATAAGTAAATTGCTACGATTGAATCGCAGTAATGATCAATCCATCGAATTAATGCATTTTATTAAATCGTCGAATTGATGATATTCTGGAAAACATCATCTCTCAACGATTCCATCTTGTTGGTGGAGTTGCTAAATAATGTATTGGGCAAAAGCGAAAAAGTTAGGTCTCTTGCGTTATATAGGTCAGACGATAGACGTACAACAACAGGTGAATTATTCAGAGCCAACAGACCGTCTATTTAAAAAACAAACATGTCGGAATATTAAAGTATGTACGGGTCCACATTTATAAAACACCTGGACGCGAGTGGAGCAGAGGAGGCTTTTATTGTGTCCAATGAAAGGGTGTTAGTAAAAAAGTGTTGAGGGTATTTCTAACAATGAATACTACAGTGGATGCCCAATACGATGCAAAATAGGAATGTGTGTCGCTTTAGAAAAGAATACAATGGCCATGATTTGCAATGAACTGGAAATAATTACTCATATTAAAATAGATGTAAGTTAGTTGCGATTAATAAAACTTAATTGTCCAATTTTAAAAAGCTCCTTTAATTAACATGGAATGAACACAGGCATACTGTTCGTGTCGATAAAATAAGGTAGCTGGCAAAGAATTATAATGTGCATAATCAATATTTTACATTCAAACATACTTGCTTAGTTCTAACTTATTAAAATGGAAATCTTATAAAGAGACTTACACCCAACAGTGGGCGAGTAAAGGCTGCAAAAGAGAAGAAAATACCTGCTCAGTATACTAATCATAAAATTTAGAATAGATTAATAAAAGAAAGTGAGCAATAAGAATGATAGAAGAAGAAAATAGGAACAAATAAAGAAAATCGTGGGAAAAGTATATCGGCTTTAGTGCTAGCCGTTCGGTAAATTCATTACTCGGACCTCCATTATGTTGAAAAGGCTAAATCTTCTTTAAGTACAATTATTCGGTTAATGAACGGAACCACTGAATAATTGATTCATGAATCAATTCCCCAGCGAGCCTTCGATGCTCGAGCTGTTCAAGATCAAAAAAGTGCAAATCTCAGCCCTATCGGCGTAATGACTTGATTTATTGCACTTTACGGAAGAATTATGGGAAGAAAGGAATCCGATGGAGCAGAGGAATTATATTATTATAGCTGCCAATACTCGGCAATTATGAGATTGTAAATGTCGAGCAATAGGGTGCAGTGGATTCCAATTTTAAATATATACATTTGAACTTGTAATAAAAAGCATTCGTACTAGAATACAATTCGATTATGCGATTGTAAATTACAATTTTGTATTTATTGACAACACGCTGATATATCTCCAATAGGGGACTTTTTATAGACAGGGCGTGGATTCCAAGTTCGAAATTTCACAAATTTGTGACGTTCAAATTGAAACTGACTCATACACCTATTAGTTAAACAGTTGAGATTTGAAAAGATACTAATAATGCTTAGGTAGCATACTTTTAATTCTAATACTAAATGAGAATATTTTTTTTTCTTTTATTGAAAGGAATTCAATGGTACTTATCTACATAAACGATAAGATAAAATTAAATAAACATTACTCTTCTACCGTAAACGTGAACACAACGCTTAATAGAAGAACAGTGGGTGCTTGTATTCCGATAATACTCAAGATAAATGAATATTTTAAAAAGCGGAAAAAAAAATTGTAGCGACGGTGTAACACTGTCACTAATCTACAACTTGTGACCCCTGACACGGGTTCGACGCTCGATTTATATTGAATTACATAAATAATTTACTGTGACTCCCTCGTTGGTCGGGTGGTTGCTAGCGCAACTGCCGATCGGGAGATCCTGGGTTCAAATCCCGGGTTGGGTACTGTTGGATTTTTCTAATTTAGAATTTCTAATAGTGACTCAGAGTCTGGATGTGTGCCCGGTGCACGGCAATAGGCTCACCACCTATTCCATTGTGGCACTTAAACGTAACTGGTGAAATGTGGGAGTGTACTACTCTCCTGTGCCTACCCCTTAGGGGATTACAGGCGTGATGTTACGTACATAATAATATAGTATAGATAATTGGCACGCGGTCTCTCCTATCTCGTAACAGACCTGGGGAGAATGTAGAACAATAATAAACATCAAATTGAACATTATAGATATTAAAGTAAAAAAAAAAAATTGTACACACTTTTTTCTATAATTTTTTTTATTCTTAATTTTAATTACATATTCTTTTTATAATACAAAAATGACGTACTGTCATCGTTTCTACAAACAATTTTTCAGGCAAACCGGTCGAAACGAAGTGGGTTAAATTCAAGTTCAAAGATTTTCCTACATAGTTGCAAATGAAGCTAACAAAAGCTTTTTAAATATACATACTTGGAGCGTACATTACGAGGGAACTTTCATACGCTTACCACACAGGTTACCAGCTGATATGCTGGTGTATATAACACTCTCACATGCCCACTTGAAAGTAATATACGGTCACCGTAGAAGATTTAAGGGCACCTTTATAAATAAAGTGTTCTTTCTTTCTTCTTCTTTCTTTCTTTCTTTACACGACACCGGGCGCTTCCCGCGCATATTCACATCAACGAAACGAGAAGTAATGTGAGAGTGGAATAAAATAAAAAAAAAAACAAAAATGCGAAATAAAATAAATTCCCTTTTCCTGTAAGCGAACACAAAAAGTTTCTCCGTAATTAGATACAGCATCATCCGGGGTATTAAAATTTATTACGACAGCGGGTGCGATTATATACTTGCGGATTGTGATGCCGAGAGACGATTTGTAAGGTTTGAATTTCTAAAACACAGCTAAGATACAGATGTTCGCAGGGATTTACAACACAATCGTTTGTATTGCGATTTTGGTTCAATAAAAAAAATTCATTTGTAATATTATTATATGACTGCACTGCAAATATTGACGAATGCAGATGCTGAGGGAGTCCAAAACTCACGTGTTTTGACCGAATAAGTCAGGCTCTGACTGATGGGGCAGTCAGAAGCCTTAGAAAAGAGCGTGTGTATATGTAGAAAGTGGTGAAGTGTACAAGCAGCACGTTAGATCTGTAAGGATAGATACTCCCTACCTACCACTAATGACTTGATGTGATTCTGCTTGATCGTCTGATCATCTGGAGATTGTGGGTTCGACTCCCGCTCAGGACATATATTTCCGTAATACGCACGACTTCGTGTCTCGTTGTATTTTAATCTACATGAGTATATAGGAAATGCAATTAATGTTTATTAATTGTCTGGTGAGCTTAGTAAAAGCTCTGCCAAGCTTGCCTATATCATTTGGATAAAATATTAACTATTGTATATAGGTTTCATAAATGAGCGTCAATATAAACGGACCCTTACATAAACCCGCTTTATTTGCACAAGTGCCATTTATTTTTTTCAGTACATATTTTATAAAAAAAACTCCCATAAAAAAATATTTTACAAGCCCGATTGGAGTCTTTGTCCGACCACAATTTAACTTTGCTCCTTACTTATTATACCTTCGTATTTTCTTAAACTCTTTTATCCGTCAGATCTTTTATGATTTACTTTTACTTTTAAAAGCATAAAAGATGAAAAAAAGTTTCAATTTCAATAAAGATATCCACATTTTACGTGCTTCACTCGATTTATCTTTTGTCTTGCAACAACCGGCGTTTTGAGGCTCTTTATGTTCCGATTATAAATTTAGGTTGATGGTATTCGTTGCAATCTCTAAATAGAAAAGCTTCCGTCTCATATTTTAAATTTCTATTAAGGACAATATCCATAGTTTTACTGAAAGGAGTCATACTTTTCATACTTCGCTTCGCGATGTCTTTCTCCAACGCAAGCCTTATTTTTAGAACAATAACATCTCATTTGTTTTACTGTCACTTCTTCACTGCATACTTTGACACACAAATCTTTTAGAATATACTCTACACTAACATTTTTGGTAACGACCCATGTGCATTTGCCTAAGATTTTATTCTTAAATTCAAAACATATTTAAAGTTTGTGGCAGCCCTACAGTAGCATGCTTAAGTAATCTTAACTAGTATAAAAGAAGAAGGTTGACTGACCCAGAGATCACGTCACTGCCAAAGACGTTAGAGGCTTAGAATTGTATAGCCAATCTATACAAAAGCCTAACGTACTTGTGCACATTTTGCGACACAAAAAGAGTATCACAGACGATTCCTATCCTATCTAGTGTATCTTCTTTTGGTGTTTGTCTGAACACAGGGTGATGTAATAATAAATGATGTAATGTAGACCGCGGCGAGTATACTCGCGATCGGACAGGCGTGTTATAGGATTTCACGGGCTATCGGACGTCCTGGACGGCTTAATCGCTTTATTGCCCTCTGGTAAACAACATCCCGTACGGCTTATCAACTTTGTAATAATAAAATTGTAACAAGTACATTGAAATTAAAGTACAACTTATAATACTATTCGGTAGGGAGAAATGTACATATGATCAGACATTAGGTACGCAATGTATTTGGTTGGGGTAGTAATGCGTTTTCTCTTCTGCGTCTTTGAGGGGAAGAGGATGAGGGAGACAGAGAGAGGGAGAGAGAGAGAAAGACAGACAGAGAGAGAGAGAGAGAGAGAGACATGTCTTGTAAAGCACAGGCGATAAATAAATTGTTAAGTAAATGTAAAAATATTTGTAATTGATTGTGACAGGCGTTAGAACTTTGCCATTTCTAAGTGAACTTTGAAAGAAACCGCATAATATTTGTACATTTCCGATCCTTTGACCCCCTCTCTCCCTCCTCCGCTCCCTTATAACAGAGCTAAGCTACGGATGAACACACGAGCATTACCGGTAGAGACGCCCGCCGCAGTTGTCAACGAACTCAGTTCAACTAACGCTTCGAAAATCCAAAAGCCAGTTGTTCATACAAAACAAATCATTAGCGGTTGACCGTTTCGGCTATAACTTCGACTGTTCAATTTCAATTCGCGTTCTGTACAATCTGCACAGCGACCGCTTTTCTCTGAAGCGTATGTTCAAAACACTATCTATACATAACAATAAAATTGAAGTGTCCGTTTGTAATATTAAAATAACCACTGTTTACTAAATGCATACGTATGTTTACACGGTACATATACCAGAATAATATTTTTTACAATTTTTGTCTATCTAAGTGTATTTTTGTTGCGGCTAATCACTTAAGCAGTGATAGCCTAGTGGTTTGAAATTCAGCCTCCCACTCCGGGGGGTCTGGGTTCGATCCTGGCAGGCACCTCTG
>DWDX01002525.1:0-15049 GCA_018245675.1 Agara michaeli
CACCCCCACAATTCACCAGTTACGTTTAAGTCCCATAATGGAATAGGTGGTGAGCCTATTGCCATGCACCGGGCACATATCCAGACTCTGAGTCACTGCTAGAAATACTAAATTAGAAAAAATCCAACAGTACCCAACCCGGAATTTGAACCCAGAACCTCCCTATCGGCAGTCGCGCTAGCAGCCGTCCGACCAACGAGGCAGCCAAGTTATATTCTTGTTATATTATTAAAACATGCCATATTAAAATTTTCCTTTACCCATTCTGTAGTCTCTATCTACTTTTGTCGTTTTGGCAAACGTTAATTAATGTCGTTGCCTAAGTTCTGCGAGTGAAACTTTCAAAGGCGGTAAGTTTTATAAAGTATTTTTACAAAAATATCCAAAAGTGAAGTAGTAGAACTTTTGAAATGAACGACATAATCTTATAACAAAATATTTCAGCGGTACGTAAATAGTTATATGATTGCAAAATACTGGATGATACCCTGGAATACAGTAGTCGAAACTGTGAGAAGAGAAAAGAAACGGGGGAGAGGAATATTTGACATTAGATTATAAAAAAATACAGTCGATAGAGAACCTATTTTTAAGTCGGTTAAAAGTTACTATTGTCATTTAATTAACTGGCAAAATGTAGTTGATAACATTACTCTCTAACATCAGAAAGTGCAATAGTAACTCTATAAATAATATTAATAGATCCATATACAATTCGCTTACTAACGTGCCTATGTAATACGAGAACTAAAAAAGTTATTTGAAAATGTATTTTTTAGTACGAAATAGATGCAAATTTTCTAGTATAATTTTGGACAATCTCTCCTCAAAACATCTTGGTTGAAGCAATGTGCTGACAATGAGAAACAGTTGAATATTTTCGGAAACAATTTTGACAAAACTCGCTTTTATCGATACCTCGGCTTAAGCATTGTATTGTCGATGTGAAATAGATAGGTACATATTCAGGTTCTGTTGTGAGAACTCGTTCCTTTCGATACCTCCGTTTATTAAAGCAACAAAGGTTTTGCGAAGCGCCTCCGTCATTCACAGATTCGACGAGGTGTGACGAGCTTTGTTACTGTAAAGAGAATTCATTGTGAAACAACTCACTAGACTTGTTTCATAGCTTCTGTGTTTATGAGGTGTTTTGATTTATAATCACAGCGTTAACCTCACCCACCTCCGGGGGATCCAGGGTTCAGTTCCAGGCAAATTATTATTGTAAATAGTAGAAAATGTGATGCGAAATATCGTTCCTACTACATGCGTCAACGTGACATACTGTGGCGTCATCCTCTTCAATCTGAGAAGACGCGTGTCAAACGATGTCCCAATGGAGAAGTTAATGATGATGATTTGATTTAAGATTTTTTTTTGAATGAACGTCACGCCGCCAGCAAGGTCTCTTTCTAACATTGTACCTTCAAAGGTCGATATATAAAATTACGTCAAAGTGTATGTAAAATTGAAATTCAGATAACAAATCCTTACATTTTACAACGAGCTTTTAAATTGGTTACTCAACAAAAAGGACATCACAGATTACTTTACGATTTGACAAGTAGGTATTGTGCCTCCTTTAATTAACCATCCCAAGTGAAACAATAAATCTCAACTTTCTAAGATAAATGCGTTGCCAGTTACGACTATAAATTATTTGGATCCTTTTCAATACCTTTTGAATCAATTATGAATGGATACTGTAATAGGTAATATCAACAAAGGGAGTAACAGTGCATATCCAGGACAAACGATTAATTAATCTCCTTTCTGGCGGCTCACTTAAATTGGAAAGCAACGCGGTATTTCCTTTGTGTAATCATAGAGGTTTTACAATAGCTTCAGCTTCGGCTTTTATTTATTGCGCCAAGGGAAGGCCTTCTCAGGCTTTCCTTAAGCGTAATTGTCGTATATGATCGTAATTTGTTACCGAATAAAGACATCAATGTGAATAAAACTGTGAAAAATTCAGATTACTATATCAAGAAATAACAATTTGCACGGATATACCAACATGTAATGCAATCTTTTTCATTTCTCTTATTTTTATTGAATTCAATTTCTGTGTTAAAGCTAATTTAAAAACTTTGAAAGACTACTAATACATTAGTTTATAAAAGAATAATTTCAAGTTTCCTAGCAGCAAATATAAATTAAAATCGTATTCAGTAGAAGGATAAATTATAGAAAAACCCTCAGATATTGTGTAAGGAAAAATCAGGATTATTTATTTTCCCACGCTGTCACAGTTAAGTATATTTGCGTATATTCACATAATTTACTTATCATATTAATTTACATACTTATTCCCAAATTCATTCAATTTCGTAAAAGTACTAACTTATTTATATTTACTTGTATTAATTTATGATATATTTTAGATGGAAATCAATCCCTGCGTTACCCTAGATTTAAACTATTGAAATCAAGTTGTCCGAAACAAGTTTTTATACTTTTTATGCCATAGAATAGAAAGTTAGAGATTAATTACTTCTACAAGGTTCAGAGTGTGTTTACTTTACGTTTTAAGTTTTAAGGCCATAAAAAGATATGAAAGTGGTACATTTTTTGTTTTTCTTATTTTCGTGCTTAACTCCTTTGAAATAAATACACACGACTAATACATTAAGGAAACAAGCAAAGAAATATTTTTTAATCTCAGTCTATTACACCTGAATCCTTGAATTCTTGAAGTAGATGAAAGTATTAAATGGGGTTAAAGTGATATTGTAGTTTAGTACAAATAACATACATTCTAATAAATAAGTTTGATATTGTATTTGAAATGTTATTAACTATGAAAAGCACAGCACTCGATAATTACTCATGGATAAATTTACCGATATTACTTCATTTGAATTTTAGTCTACAGTAGCGTGCACCATTCCAATAAAAGTAAGGTAATATGTAAAAACATCTTAATAACATTAACCAAAGATATGTTCACATTACAATACACAACATTATGTAACTTTCATTCAAAGTGTATTCGGGCCCGTGGTATCCAACGTGACCGTGATAAATGTAGATCGCACAGCTATCTGGAATATAAAATATTTAATCTCTTTGTTCTCAAGAGAACACGAAGCATTCCTTGCCGTCGTCTAGATAGAAGTTCCCAACTCAGCCGGAGGCGCACATGCTATTGTAGTTTCATCACTTTAATTCATCACAGCAGTGCATGCATTAAAATTTTAGGTACTCATAACATTCTATTCTTGGAAAACTTGGAAATTATGTCGCGTGTCTTCGTAAAATTAGGACAAACTGAGCCAAACTTAAAGAAATCTTTATTTTTACCTAAAATGCTCCCAACATACCGTAAATATCTCTTTTCAACTTCCTAAATAATAAGGCCGCAGAACTTTTTGGGTAACGTGTTTCATAGAAGTTTCACACAATAAAAACCTTCTTTTTTGTCAATAATGAATGTGGGTAGGATCTACAAAACTTTTATTTCCGCGCTCACATACAACTCAACTCAAAAATGTGGTCGTCTATACCGTCTATTATCTATATTTTTAACATACATATACAAAATTTGTTGCAGAGTCAAGAAACCCGATGATTTGATGCGCCGGATGCAACATGTTACTGAAATGATGTCCAATCAATATGGGCATGCTTACTCAATTACCCATCGTCGAATGCGGAGTATACGTCTTTCTTATTATCATCCATACTCCGATACTGCAAGGAGAAGAACAGTCGCAATGCCCTAGCCTTGCAGAAAACCCTATTTGTCCGTGCTATAACTTCAAAGAAGGTACGTTTACATATTTATAACATTTTAAAAGCAAATTTAAACATCCATACGCAAATGAAAAATCATAAAACTTGTATCATAATAAATGACTTTATTTCAGGTTTATTTTTAGAATGCCCCAGTGCTACTCCCAGCGTTGTTAAAAATGTACTGACAAAGATAAAAGGAACCATTCAATCTTTATCAATTTACGATCTGGAAAGCTCAACTACGGAATTAAGGGCGGACCTTTTTCCGTCACAAGTGAAAATAATCAATTTACAAATTTCACAGTCCAGTATAAACAAAATAAGTCCTAATGCTTTCATATCCCTTCATGATTCTATGGGATCTCTTAGCATAATTTCCAGCAAGTTAAATAGAATTCCGCATGAATCATTTGCGGAATTGAACAATATTGAAGTACTTGATTTACAGCTAAACGACATCAAAGAAATTCAAGCGAACATATTCACAAATGTAAAATTAAAGAAAATCAATTTGAAGGGGAATAAAATAGTCAACATTTCGGAAAATGCATTTCACAACTTAGGAGACAGTTTGAGCGAGTTGGATATTACGGAAAATTTTCTGAATATATTTCCTTTGAAATCCCTAGGGAACCTGAACAAACTCAGCAATTTGAGACTCGCGTGGAACAAAATTCATTCTATACCAGAAAATATTAATGTGACTATTTCTAATTTGGTAACATTAGATTTAAATTCTAATTCATTTACTAAAATTTCCAACAACTGGTTTCATTTTATGCCTAAAATAAAAACTTTAACATTTTTTAGTAATCAAATTCAAGAAATAGAAGAGCAGGCATTTTTTTCATTAGAACATTTAGAAACATTAGATTTAAGTCGAAATAAAATCATAAACATAGAAAAAACCACGTTTCAGAGAAACCACAATATTCGCACAATAGATCTTAGTCACAATCATTTACATCATATTACCGGTGTATTTTCAAACTTACACCAACTCTCGGAAGTATTTTTATCTGAAAACAATATTCTTGAAATACCAGAAAATGCATTTCATAATACCTTGGGGTTAACTGTTTTAAATTTAGAACATAATGCTATTCAGAAATTACATCCAAATTGTTTCTCTACATTAACAAATTTAACGCAACTTCATATGGGAACAAATTTTCTGAAAAAACTTCCTAGTAATATTTTTCAAACTAATCGAAAATTAGTAACATTAAGCCTAGATAACAATGAAATTAACGAAATAGATGAATTAATGTTTGATAAATTAGCAGAGTTAAGGGAAATACGTTTGCAAAATAATGTCTTGGGCCATATTAAGCGAAACGTTTTTAGTCCGTTGCCTGGACTACTAGAATTGCATTTACAGAACAATGCAATTCAAAGCATTGAATCTCATGCTTTTATAACCCTTAGAAATCTTCAACATATTAATTTGCAGGGTAATCGCTTAACAACAATAGGGGACGTATTTCCAAACAGGAATTCATCGTTAGTGTCTATACAGTTAAGTGTAAATTATTTATCAATGCTAAAAAACAGCTCTCTTAGAGGTCAAGTAAATGTGCAAATAATGTGGTTGACTCAGAATAACATTAAGATTTTAACTTCGAATCTTTTTAATGATTTGATTAATATTCAAAGGCTGTATTTAAAAAATAACAGTGTTGTACATATTGAAAATAAGACTTTTATGCACTTAAAAAAGATAAAATTTTTAGATATTAGTAATAATAAACTTTCTCAGCTAAACAATGAAACATTTTTTAATCTTGAAACGCTGGAGGAACTATACTTGCAGTGTAATAATATTAGGCAAATGTCAAAGGATACGTTCAAGCACCTAATTAAATTAAAAGTATTGGATCTCTCACAAAATGAGATAATTATACTAGATTTTGATATATCGTCTCTCCAAATTAAGCAGCTGCGTCTTGGCAAAAACTCGATATCAATTATAGAAGCTAACTCACTTAAAACGTTACCAAATCTAAGTGATTTAGAATTGAGCTATAATTTTATAACATGGGAAGCTATTATTCGTGTAGAAATTCCAGGCTTGAAATCATTATTGCTGTCAAATAATAATTTTACATTGTTAGAAAACAAAACGTTCTCCCATTTACCATCATTGCAAACACTGTCCTTGGAAATGTCTAATATATCTCAACTGCGTCCAGCAACATTCATCAAAAATCAAAATCTTCTTAGAATTAATTTAGCATATAACAGCTTAAAGGATTTGCACAAAGATGTGTTTGCATATACGACTATTTTGCAGGACTTGAATTTGAAAGGAAATAGCTTCACGGATTTCCCTCACGTTGCTCTATTTAATGTTACGTCGTTAGAAATACTCAATTTGTGTCATAACCAACTATCTAGTGTCGACTTTTTTAAATTTATTGGCTTACAAAATGTAAGAACCCTCAACTTATGCGATAATCGTATATCAATTTTAAACGGTTTTAATTCTCCGTCACTGAAAAATTTGATAACGTTAAATTTGAGTAAAAACATGCTGACCGTTCTCCCACCAAACTTTTTCCAACATTCGAATGGTTTAAAAGAAATTGATTTATCTCATAACTATTTTAAATACATTCCAAGTAATGGTCTGTCTGATGTAGTATTGCCAGCGTTAACTACATTAAATATTTCATCAAACTCATTAGTGCAATTGATACAAAACCATGGCCAATTTTCTATTTTAGAGGAATTAGTTGTAACAAACACAAACTTAACTATCATCACTAGTACGGATTTTGAGAAATTTCCCTCATTAAAGAGATTAATTCTGACGCAAAACTGTATAATTCGACTCTCCCCCGGTGCATTTTCAAAACTGCATAATTTAGAAATGCTCGACTTAAGCCAAAACAAACTAGAAAATATTCCAAGGGAGCGACTACAAGGATTGTATTCTACAAGATCGCTAAATATCTCCCAAAACTACATCAGAGAGCTTGAAGAGTTTACAGCCGACCTGCAATCGTTACAAAAGCTAGATTTATCTGAGAATCACATAACAAGGATCAACAAGGACGTTCTCCGAAATCTTATTAGTCTGACAGAATTGAATTTAAGCGGAAATTGGCTATCGACAGTAGCGACAGATAGCTTCAATAAATTGAATAAAATAATGTACATAGATTTAAGCCGCAACTATTTTGAAATCATACAAATCAAGATGCTTCATTCTTTGGAAACGCAGATAAAGTCTATATCCTTTGATGGTATGTATTTACTGAAGATAAGCATTCCGATTTCCTCAGCCAGTACATTTCGTAACCAATAGAATTATAAATACTTTGTTATTAATTTTATGACATGCTAAGAATTGGTTTGTCAATTAGTATCAAATCAAAGCCAAATAATTTTAACAAGGCCTCAAGTAATATCGCCGTCGAGTGACTGAGGGTCGCTCAATGACAACCGATTATTATATTTTAATCAACGTGAAATTTAGGGATCTTATCATTATTACTGTTCCTTGTGATATTATCAGACGATACAATAGAAAGAGCTCGATATAATTTAATATAATACATATTAATTCCTTCTTCTCAATGTTCATCATACAACAAAACGAATTTCCTGAATTTAGTTTTGATTTGTTCTTAAAATTGCTTAACTTGTTGTCTAACTTGTATCAATAAATTTCAGAAAATCCCTTGACATGCAATTGTGAGGCACAAAATGTATGGAATTGGATGCAAGATCATTTCAAACTTGTTCAAAGAGGGAGTATTAATTTACGTTGCGAACACCCTCTGGAGCTCCAGGGTTACAGTTTCCTCAAAATAACATCGCAGAAGTTATGTGACATACCCATCGTGATTCGAGTCGCCATACAAGATATACAAACATATTCAGTTATTGTTTCCTGGCAAAGCCGCAATCAAAGCGGTTTAGACGGATATCAAGTGGCTTACTATGGAGAACAGACGCCAACAATTGTAAGTATTAAGTTATTCATAGCAGCTTTGTTTAGTGAAAGTCAATTTTACTATCGTAAATGAGATGTAAGCAGGTATTTAAAAAGTTTTCATTTTATTCATGAAACTCAATTTGTTTTAGTAACAGAGGTGGTCATAAAATATACTAAATAAATATTTATACCTGTACATGTATCATTCTTTATAATGATTACTAAAACGTGTTACATAGAACTCGCGCAGCAAAATTACAACAAACATTTGAATACAAAGGCTGTGCATCACTTCAATGGACCATAAAAAATATTTATGTTTCTCGCTCGTGGATGTTCGGTTGTGCTGTGAAACCATTTAAATCTCCTCTTGTAACAATGGTTCATAGGGCCCACAAATTTTTTCAGCGCTCCATACAAATAGATGAGTGACATTTTGTTAGGGCGGAAAAATAATTTCGTTCATTTTTTTGCGACAGATACGAGGGAAAGTTGTGAACGCTACGGCCAGATCGACAAGGCTGAATCATTTGACTCCTGGCGCTCAGTACACAATTTGCGTCATAGCGATCGGTAACTTTAGGACTTCTTCAGGCTTCTCTGCGCCAGGTGCGAGAATCGCACCCTCAACAGAAAATTCAAGCGTTCATCTTTATGGAGATGAGCTACTTCTTAATCATCTTAGATCGAACATGACTGACTCGCAAACCAGCAAATGTACGAAAGTGAGCACGATAGAAATTTTCGGTGCAGCTCTAGATAGCCCTTTTTCTAACACTTACATGGGTATCGCTGACATATTGACCAGACGGCTTAGCTTAGTAGTCGGTTGTTGTATAGGTTTCTTAGTATTCATCGTCTTAGTATCGACGTTTGGTTATATTAATACTAAGAAACGTCCGGTCATTGCAAAAGACGAAGCCCAACAGGCACCCCAGTATATATCTTACGACAATTTTACAACACCTAATGTAGAGGTTCAAACAACTGATATGGATATAAACACTATTACGGAGAAATCTAAAGCGCAATTTAAGCAGTCTGAGTAGACAGCAATGTGAAACGAATTCAATCCTAACACCACTTCGAAAGTGGACAGCACAAATGTTTTTTCTGTTTTTTTTTCCCAACGAATGGATTCAAATAATAGCATTTAATCAAATACTATTTTGCTTTGAATTTTTCCCATGAATTTCTTTTTTTTTAAATACATAGGTATCGAATTTTTTGACACAATAGCCTCCGAACTGCGTTCGGTTTTTGCTTTACATTACGTTATTGAAAGCAACGATTGTAATTAGATTGTATTGAATGTATATAAGAAAAAAATTAATATTTATTTATTTATCTTTCCTACCTAATTTTGTAATTATTTTGCATTTAAGATATTATTGATCGTTTAAGCGTGCAGATATTCTAATGTTACCAAAGCGTCTGACGTGTTTCTACGTAATCTTGTATTTTTATTGTAATTAATAAATAATGTTAGTTTGATGTAAAAAAAACTTATTACTAAGAATTTTTCTTCGTCAACATTTTTAGGTATGACTGTATTATAGTAGGCGTATTAACATCATAGATATATGATTAAGGCGTAATTATGTAACGAATGTTTATATTCTGCAAACTTTTTAGTGTAAGAGTATCATATGATTATTAATAGTGTTGTAAACGAAATATCAGACTTTAATTTAGTGTAACTAAATAATTGTAACGTACCAACTTTTTTTGGATTCCTGTTTTTAAATTTGTCGGGATGCGTTAAAAACTAGTAAGTCTGTAGTATTGGTAATAAAACTTTTGAAGGTATGTTTTGTTTTGTTTAACATCCTTGCGTACTGATTTGTGACAAAGTCTTAGGTAAGCGTAATTAAATAAAGGGTTTAATTAAAAAAATATTCATTACATATTACATATGGAAACATTACATATACATATATGGAAAAAGTAAAAGAAAACCGCTTTGAGACCAGTGTATTAGTTTTGACCGATAACAACTTTTATCTATTGATGAGTTACAACCGTATAATTACAAATTATATGTATAACACAACCAAAGACGAATAAATAACAACCATCATATTTCACATTTACATTATTCTAATGTGATAATTATGAATGACGAATAATGTCGTTTAGATTATACTAGTAAATAAAAGGTCTCGGTCTTTCATGTTCATTTAGCGTCTATACGTTCCCCACTTATTGAATGGATTAAATGAATTATTCAATACAAAGAGTCGCGACCCGTTGATTTCTCGGGCGGCTCTATTCATTTCTCTTTGCAAGCTTTCAAAGACTCCGTATCCAGTTACAATGTGGCTCCTTGGAAATTGTCTTCAATGAGAAATTTCAAATTTTAATCGAAAACAATTCAAGGCAGTTCACCCTCAGTATTAATCGTTCAAATAAAAAATCCTATTAAAAGACAATGGCAGGAGAAGGATCCAAGAATTTTAATATAAATAATCTGACGAACGACCCGTCCTTAGTTGTGAGTATTATCAACATATTTGTAATTTTGATTAATAAAAGTGAAAACTATGAATTCATAGGACCTCAACGAATAAAAGTAAGTACCAATGTATAATCTTTCGAAGAACATGTACCAACCACTTATTAATCAACTCAGTCTTTTATGTGAAAGCTGTAGCAGATAAACAAATGATTATACAAGTCCTCTGCAGCCTTAAACATCCGCAACCTGCCTCTAATAGGACTGAAATAATTTAATGTCAGGTAGTTTAGATGGAGTTAGGTTTTAACAAGTACGTTACTCAGTTCGTATTCATTAGTATATAATAAAAGTAAAAACTCACAATATCAGATATTAAAGCTTCCCGCGAAGATTAGGTATATTTTGTAATACATCAATTAATAGTTGAGCATAATAACCAATTTAATTATATCTCAAATGGCTACAGAAAAGCAATAAATTTGTTTAGTAATAAATTTTGTCAGGCTAATCGTTGAACACGATAACAGGCTCGATTTCATAAAACAAATATGCCTCTATAAATAAATTGATACCTATATCCATTACGCTATTGTCATTGTATGTAACAAAAACGCATACATACAAACGTACAAAAAACATTCAAATAACTATAAAAAGATAATAAAGAATATTTTATATATAACGATAACTGACTGATCGTACATTACCAACATACGGTTAAATCCCATGTATTATTCAATATCCAAAAGCATATCACTTGTACATGAGAATCATCAAAATGATATTTCGATGGTAGTAATAATGAAACGCCATTTGCTTTAACAACCACTTATGCATTGAATCACGGATACAAAGGGCGAGGTACGAATCGGAAAACCATTGGCGTAATGTTCCGATGGACAGGCGGGCATAACAAGATAAGGCCGCAGCGGAACACGTACATCTAATGTGATAATAAAAATAGATGACTTCTGTTCTTTGGTATTCGCTTAGTCATTACTCTTGTTTTTCTTTATTGAGTGTCATGCGTTTCAACATGATCTCGCTTAGCGAGGAAAGAATGTAGCATCGATACTTGAAACATACTTCGACAGTACTAGTATATTGCTTTACACTGGACGCATTGGGAAACATTATATTTGCCATGCAGTTATATTTCAGTGTCAAGATACAGCAAATTGATTTATCTTTGCTTATTGAGTCCCAGATAAGAAACCACGTAATGCTCTTGGATGTCCTTAAGAGATACAAGAGTAATTTTTGCTGATTCGATGTATACTTTGAAATATATTCTTAACTGCGTCATTTATCTAAAACGGAGTTCTCTGTAGGTAATTAAATATATAGCGTCAACCCTCCTATAACGCGATACTTTCAGAACGCGGTTTCCATATAACGCGGAGATAAAATTGCGACAGCCCTCCTATAACGCGGTACTTTCAGAACGAACTCTTCAATTCGTTAAAAATAATTTATAATTTATCTTGTCTTTTGTATTTATTGGTCTCCATATAACGCGTTACGTATGATGTGATTTGTACTAATTCTGAGTTTCTTATAGCGCGTTTTCCATATAACGCGGTACAGACATACCGCATTATAGGAGCGTTGACTGTAATTATATAAAAACGTATGCACGCTGTATTCTTTTACTGTCATCATACAACATTTGTGCGACGTATAATCGACTGTGAGAATTTCGGCCTCATAAATATGTGATTCCATTATACATAAATGTGAATATTGAGCCCTTGTGTAATATTTTCGTGGTATTAAATTTAAAACATTAAATTTTATGTGACACGCTACAACAATAATGTTGCATGGCAACACGTGTTTGTGGCGTTGCGGTTACTAAACAGATGTACGTCTGGTCACATAAAAATAATTTTGTATTTTTTCGACAAAAACTGTTATATAAAGAGGGTATGTCGTGTTATATTTAAATGTCTAGCACACATCTTTAACCTTATAATTATGATGAATAAATATGCAGTGGGAAGGTTCCGTCAAGGTTGTAGCTTCACGGGGTATACAACAAATCATATGCTAGGGGTTAATGAAGACGGAGCCTTCATTAGTTGGAACAGCGGCATTAGCAAAAGTACACAGCTTTAGTTTCACTATCCTGAGAGATCGCAGTGATGCCGTCACTCTTCGGGTGAAGCAGAAGGAGGTACTATCCGTACTAACAGATCCACTGAGACTGTGAGACATTCACTGAGAACGATGTAAAGCGATGTAGAAACTAACGGGAAACTGATACATATTTATTCTCGAGAGAGCGCAATGTTGACCATGTACCTTGGTAAGATAATGAAAAGTATACATTTTATTACACTTTTTCACGTATATTATAACGAAGTTGATAAATATTTTAATAAAACTTGATGAAAGCATAACATTGTGCTGGAAAATAAAGATCATAATATTTGTAGCACGTTATATTGTGAAATTCAGATGGAAAACGAATAAAAACATTGCCCAGGCGACGTACTGTTCGTCCACAATGCTCCTCCGTCATCGAACTGCAAAAATCCGTTCCGTGGATATTATTTATGAATGAAGAGAGCTGTCCTTTCAAAATTCATACATCCAGTCAGCGGGTTGTGTGTTGTTAAGTCAATTGTCAGTATTTTTTTATTAGAACTTTACTTTTTATATTTTCAGCAAACAGCTAGACGTATGTATATAGGCAATATTTCGACACCTAGTGCAAGCGATCAGGAATACTTTAACGTATTACTTGTAAAAATTCGAGATATAGCATATCAAAAGACACACGTAGGAAGAATTCAAAGGGATTCTTCAAAGGACAAAATGGATCAACGAATATTAAGTACCTACAAGTAAGCAGTTTAGTTCTAGTTGAGTTTACAAATTTGGGAGATTTGTTACTTAACCATTTGCTTCTTAAATTGCTGCTTTTATGACATAAAAAATACGAGGCAAACCTTCCGCACGATTAGGCTTGAGGATTCTATAAGTTCTATAATAAATATATAAATAAATAAATAAAGTTTTTAATACCTATACGTCAATAAAAATGTAACGCTTTAACGATATTTCTTGGTTTTGCTATAACACGTTACGAAGACTACCTGTTTTTATTTCATATAAAATATTTATGACCAGACAATAGTACTACAAGTGTCGCTGATCCATATACATACATAGTAACGTTTGTTCAGTCCAAATGGCTCTTGTAACACAATATGAACACTCGTCCCCTTATGTGGGTCAAGTGCATGATGATGTAAGTAGCTTATTGAGATCCATATTTGAAACCTTTATAGAGATATCAACGTAAAAAAAGGTCTAAAAATATTTAATGAACTGCTAACTTGATTTATTGCCTTATATCAATAATTTTGACAACCCTTTACATTTATAGACCCGCTTACGTTTTTTTGTACTGTAGGTGTCAGCATCATCAATTGCATCATTACTATTACTTGTACTGCACATTTGTTAAGAGAAGGAATTAAAATGTTTACTCCAATATAATTATGAAATGAAGGGGATAAATTTAAGAATACCAACAAATTTTATATGATATAATGTTATAAGGACTATTATTATTTTTAATATGTAGGTTGCTAATAACGAACAAAATTTTCAGTTTCATAAGACGCAATCATAAACCGATTACAAATATGCGTCGACGAATGTTCCCTTCCGTTCATTGAGCTAATTTAGGTTAATGTGGATACCAACATCTGACACACTTGCGGTAATCTCTTTTATTTTAATACCTCAAAGAATTAGGTTCAGTGCGCGCCTGAAGATATAGTTGCAACCGTTTTAATGTCCCACTATTTGCCACTGGCCAAGAACCTGGGGTAGGCCTGAAGCATATTCAACCATGCTGCTGCAATGTTGATTGGTGGAGATTTAGTAAATGAAGCAAATGACGATGCAGTAAAACTTGAGAATAACAATATATCTTAGAGTTATCCATTGTTTTTGTAAGGTATATGGAATGTGGCCAGCTGGGTGGCAAAATATAACCGTGGCAGACTATGCCAACAGGTGGAACAGTGTTGATGATGATGAAAAATATGAAATTTAGAATCAGAAACGACGTTCATGAGAACTCTATATTGTATTAAATACTACTCACTAAAATATTATCAACTGCGGAAGGTTAATAAGACGTCATTATAATCCTATTAAGTTGCATACGCGTCGACAAATATTCCATGCTAATATCCCGTCATTTGGCGGATTCCAGATAATGGCGCACATTATAGCTGTCGCATCTGCGTTATGATCGTTAATTTCCAATATCTTTGAGCAAGAACATATTTGAGATTACGATCAACAGAACGGTAATTATAATATGAACGTATCACTACTATTGGGCGACAAGCCGCAAGTCGCAATATTGCATACCGATGGTGTTATAATACATTTGCAGAAATTTAATGCAGCGATCTCCAAATTACACTCTTACCGTATTTGTCAATATTACGGGCTAATATGTCATTTACGAGCCGTTTTCTATGACTTTTGCATGATACGTTTAGAGGCAGCCTGGTGAAACATTTTGTTCAATCCCATATACTTTTTTATCGCTTACATAGTTTCATGATAAGCTTTTGTACAGAGGAGTCACTTGACAGATTTTTAAAATGTCTCAAATGACAGGTTTGAATTTTAACCGGTGGTTATTGGTTCGTTTCGGTACTGTAATTTTACTAAAACCAAAGTGGTAGCAAACGTAATATCATTGAATAACTAGATCAAACTGCTCAGTGCATTTTTGTAATTGCATTTGACGGAGCGAAAGCAAGTTATTAGGTATATTTTAAATGTGCGTGGTGCATGGTTATAGGCTCCCCACCTATTCCATTGTGGGACTTAAACGTAACTGGTGAAATGTGGGGGTGTACTACACTCCTCTGCCT
>DWDX01002526.1:0-15047 GCA_018245675.1 Agara michaeli
ATTATTATTATATAAACATACTCATTAACTCTTGTGTCCAAGTTGCCAATCCACAATCTTTTGTCACACACCTCAGTTTGTCGTATTGGTTCCAAGTGAAGAGGTATCTGTAATTGTATTGCAATTGATTACCACATGCGTAATATGGACGAGAATATAAATATGACAAATGTGTACATACTGGCACAGATGTTATTAAAAGTGGCCTATATGATGGCTATGAGCAAAATTTACTCTCGATTTCAAAAATCACAACAAATATGAAGAAATACTAGAACAGCTGTTAAATATTCATATTCAAGAATGGTTACCATAGCTCTGTCATACTGAGCCAATATTCATTGGCCCGAAGTATAGTATATTGAGTATTAGTATCTAACACAGGCAAACCTGCTATATTGGTCATATGAATGATGGATTAATGTGGAATACTTTCAACGCTGCTCCCAAATTTCAACAATATACAGTTTTACGGTATATATTTATTTACCTACAACCAACAGTACCAATCAGGTCCATAGATAAAGAACTACGCAAAACAGACTTATACTAGGGAGAATGTTCTAGAGCCAAACAACATTAAGAGGGGTAAAGATGGTTCAAGTAACCACATGCGCAACAAAAACTATATTAAAGCGGAATATTATTGTGGTAAAGCAACAAAACTGACCGTGGCGTTATCCATGATCCCCTGTCTCATATATACAAACGATTTGTTCAATCCAAACGCAAACAATGCCAGTAGTGAATCAGAACACAATATGTTAAAAAATGTACGTCTCAATTCCCTTCTATTGCTACTGTACATTAAAAAAAATAAAAACCTCAACACGAATACCTAAAATCTAAAATGTCCAACTCCATAATATTTAATTGACTTGACCTGGCATTGACATTAAACGGTTGACAGTTGCCTAACCACAAACAAATTATTTATAGTTTGCTTTGAATTCTCACATTTTAACGACGTTAAAACGTTTTACTTATTTTTATCGTATTCGTTTAATTTTCAACCATTCATTTATACTACAGGTAAATCAATGAAATATTCACCGTTACGAAACTATGCAGTTTTCATAAAATTTAGAACATTTATTTAGCATCACATTGCCTTTGAATAAACTTCCGGTCTTCTTTTAACTGTTTTTTTTTGTTCTTTGAGATAATTATGTGGACGTGGGGAATACCGTGGACTTTGTTTGGGATTGAACCATAATCCACGTAATATAATTTATATTTTTGGGAACTTTAACAACTGAGAATGGCAGCACTGATAATAATTTCACTTTGACATTTAATATTTTATAACGTCATGTCACCATAAAAAATGATTCACTACAGAAGTGTGAAACTTCAAATTGAGTAATATGAATTAATTGTTTAATACTAATTGAAACATTAATAATTTGTTTTGAAGGGTGTAATGAAAGTAATTTATGAACATTAATATGACTGTTACTAAAACCATGAAAAAAATAAACAAAAGGATTCCTGGTGTCCTACCGCCCCCGCCAAAAACAGAAATTGACGGTAAAATTGCGGATTTGACTTTAAAAACTATCCCCGAACTCTTAGAGCTAAAAGAGAGACAAGAAAAACTGTTAAACAATAAACATTTTACCAAAAAACTAGCTGATAAAGGCGCAAAAGTACAAGCTTTTCTAGACAAAGTTATTGCCGAACTAAATGCGAAAAAGGAGGAAGAATATACATGCCAGTTACTTAGTAATTTAAACATTAATAAGGAATCCGTAGAAGACGTCGAGTGGAGTGGGAAGATTGAAAGAAGTAAAGACACGTATCTTGATTCCGATGACGACAGTGAACCAGAGGACCTCATGCACACACTCAGTCAAAACACCTCACAAGATAGAAAGGTTAAAACATTAGAACCAATGAAACCTCTAGTTACAGCAGAGGACCTGAAACACATCGGTGAACAACCCTATGTTAAGCATATAGTTGACATTACCGAACACAACAGTAAACCTAAAGTGACTGGCCAATTCAAACCATTCAAAACGACAGTTTCGAACGTTCATAATCCAGAAAAAGAAATACTCAGAAAAAAGAACAAACACTGGGAAGTAACAGCAGCGACACCACCGCCTATCGTCCACGGGCCCGCTAAAGTGTTAACCATAGAAGAATCTTTACAACTCCAAACAGAATACAATAGACATTTGAAAAAGGTGGAAGCGCAGCATGCAGCTGACAAGTTAATGTCTCTGGTGAATGTCAAAATGGGTGAAGTACCTGAAGATACTACCAGGTTTGGAAGATACAGGAATGTGGACAGTGATGAGACGAAATCGGAAACATCAGATATTGAGGGGAGCGATAAAGAGGTACACGATGAAGAGCCGGAGAGAGGTGGTGTTATTTTTACAGTCATGAAATGAATACCAAGATATATTAAAATGGTTTTACTACATGTGTCATAGTTGACCAAGATGATATAATTTCATGTGTATGTAATATACAGTAGATATAACTAAAATCTCCTAAAACTAGTATTAAATATTATATCAATAGACATTTTCTAGACAATTTGCTACATCCTAGGTTACACCACACTTAACATCAAGTCAGATTGTAACTTAAATGCAATCATATTATTCTTTTTTTAATAATTGTATTAATGATTATACCTGCCTGTATAAAAATATTTGTTTCTCCAACACATCTTTCAGTAGTTTAAAATTTGAAATTGTGGTGAACCATTTTATGAAGAATAAACTAATATAAGTATACCATTCTGTTATAATTAATGTGACATTTTTAATCATTTACTATTTACGGTCCAGTTATTGGAGCTTACACTTAGAATTTTATCAGATGTAACTGGATTATGGATATCTATGAATTATTTCAACATGGTTGGATAATAAAATAATAGTTAAGAACATGGACTGTGATGTACCTGAATAAAAAGTGATTTTTATAAACAATGTGTTTTATTTTATGTGAACTTTTTTATCTGTGAACCAATTTTATTATGATGGGTGCATGTTCTCGAGGTATAATCAATTGTAATATTATCATCATTCTTGTACATTTTCTTACATTATATGAGATGGAGTAGATTTCGCGTTAGGCAGTTAATTAAATGAGTCAGTGTGATCATTTGTTATCCATTGTTTTCAGCCTGTTTACGATAAATAGACCTATCACATTGTAAGTATAAAAATTATTAAAAATAAAGTTGTTTAAGTATCGTGTTTATATATCAGATGAGACTTTCACAAATATCCGTTAAATTGGGGCCCATCACCAACCGAACCTTCAATGTGAAATTGTTAAGTGTTTTATTTTTCAACGCTAATTACTGCGTGCGCACTTGTTTATTTACGTTGACTCAGGTTGGGCATGCGCTCTCTTTCATCCATTGTTAACTTACCGACAGACGGACAACTTGGCTACCTCATTTCATATCAGTTGGTACGCCGCGTTGGAGCGAACGGTCGTGTGGTAGTATCGGACTAGTTATATTGCCCGATATTTATTTTTAAAAGCATTGTGTTTATGTTGATTAACAACATTAATCAATATCGTTAATTGTTAATTAAACATGGCTCCTATATCGAACACCGTTGTGGGGATTGACGATGACCAGCGTTTTGCACTGATGAAAGTAAGTCAACACTTTTGTTTATTTACTTACCTATTCTTATTGGAGAATACGGCCGATTTTTAATTTATGAAAAGAATTGTTAACTAAAAATACGAATTTTTTAACATCGACATTTTCACACGTCGATTATTAGAATCCGGAGTGGACCGGCAGCAGTAATCACAGATAACATAAAAACATATTATTTTGATCTAACTAAGGTGAATTCGCTTCCTTTTTTGTAGTACCTATTTATTATACAGTGGAAAGAAACTCGCATATTTTAAAATATACAGTGCAAATGTGTGTGTATGTATGTACCGTTAAGTAAGGCAGATGAAATAAAGTAGCACACTTTTTTCCATACAAACATTTCAACGAGCATAAATGCGAGCCAACCTAAATCTCTTTGCCTATCCAGGACAGACTTATTACAGTAAATATTAATGCGAACAATTCCGTCATGCTTCTGTTTTGCCCCGTACCACTGTTTTCCTAATAACGTCACACTAAAAATTACAAAGTTGCGTACAAATAAATTGCCAATAATTTTATATATTTTTTATAAACTTAATAGGGTTGTATTTATGGTCGGAAGAAATTATCAAAAAAAATATTTACAATTACCTACTTATATATATATTTAAGATTATATTTTTTAAATCACAACTGTGATCGTTTAAATTAAGAACAATATAACACAAGACAATTTTAAATAAATATGAAAACATTTTTTAATAACGTAAAGTACGGGCTTTACGTAGAGTACCTACGGAAGTACTCTATTGTTTCTTCGTTCTGTAAATTTTTTATTACCTACCTATTAGATACAATACTACAATCAGGTTTCCGATTAGTTTATAACGTTACTTTAAACATTTCCATATCTAATATGTCAATTAAATGCAATTAATAAAAAAAAGGAGCTAAGCGTTAAAAATAGTTTATTTCGTCATCTTTAGTTTTTGGTCGTTTTATATCTAAGTTTCTATGAAATGTTTAGTTCACAGAGCTTTAAGCTAAATTATGTTATCAGCACAAAGTATTAAAAATGTTTACATAAATTAGCAAAATGGAATAATTCTCATTTAACTTAATTACAATATCTTTATGTACCGCAACGGATTTTTAATAATCTAATCGATTATGATAATTTAATGATACCAGATCATGTACAACAGGTACACAATTGTTCCATAGAATACTGTTATGATATTTAATGTAATAATATGATTGTGTATATATACACAAACTACGTTCGTTTACTAAACTTGTCTGTGTTTATTAAGAGTCAACGCTGGGAATTATGGGTAAATTAACTACTGTCAAACCTGTCATATTATTTACTCTAATCGACAGTTTCATTTTCGGTCGTTGCTGCTGTCATGACATCCAATATTTTCAAATTTTGATTGCATTTAAACGTATTTACCTGTTATTATATTATCGTAGTTAAATTTACTTATATTCTGTTTTTAAATATTTCAAACACATAATCAGGTGTTTATCTGTTTTGCATTTTTTAATTATTTCTTTATCTGTGACGAGTACGATCACACTTTTTGGTATTCAATGAATATTTAAACAATGTACATATTGAATCAGCGCAATAACAACTTCATTGATTTCACCACTACTGATACTTAATAAAACAGATTTGCTTTTTATTATTATTGTAATAATACAACTTTCCGCATAAATATTCAAACATTTTTGAAAAAATCCCAATTCACACTGGCGCAGCGTGGTGGATCAAGCTAGGTGTATTTCACAGTTATTGCAGAGCGACATGCCCAGCAATGGAGCATAATAAAACTTTGCAGTCAAGTTTCTAATCAAATAAAGCAGAAAAGTTATACGGCAAATGAACATATCAAAAATGATGCGGACGAATCCGTTAGATAGGTATTGTAAATCGTTCAGAATCATAATGAATCTATTCAGCCTAGGACGAAATCGAAAGTAAGATTGATCTATAGGTCTACATAACTAATACACATAACAATATTACACACACTTGAAGCTGGATCCTCATTTGTAAAGATTTACAATCTTCATCTACGCCAAAGCTTATTCTTACGGACAATGTACTTTATTGCGCAAGTTACGACCTTCAACAGTCCGTTGTATGAATCTTAAAAATGACAGAACTTTTTGTGCAACTGTAAGCAAGGTATGAGACAAATATAGATACGAGTAAGTACTTTTGTAAATGTATAAAACAAAAATGATGGCGCAAACAATCAACTATTCAACACTGCAATCTATAATAATTATTAACTAATTAATATATTGTGAGCAGCGTTAAATTGTGTACTTACGATATTTTTGATTAAGTACCTACCTACTTGCGTAATGATAAAAAATATTTACGAAATCAACGACTGCGTACCAAGGTCGCCCGAATCCTTTTTGGAATCTTGAAGCGTGTTACGGCTTATGCAATTGCTAATATGTAATTGTAAGATTAATTGTAAGATTAAATCTGAGTCGCCATAACGATTAAGGAGGATATCGTGAGGAAACAACACACGTGAGGAAACAAAGCACCTTAAGTGTTCTCCGGAATGTTCTCTAAGATATGTAAAGATTGCTAATCCGCACTTGTCCAGGGTTGTGGACCAAGTCTTTAAACCTTACAGTTACGAAGGCAGACCCATGTCCAAGCCAACTTTTAAGTTACACACATAAAGTAAATATACGAATTTCACACGAGGGTTTGTTTAGAAATGCGTTTAAAAACACGTATTTATATGAAATCAATAATATTAGCTATACACATTCATAAATACATAAGTATGTTTTAATAAAGTACCTAATGCAAAATTATTCAAAAATCATTCAAAACGATATCATTATTGACAACTAATTCACTGACTGTTTTACATAGTCCGCGCACAACTTTGATTTAGGTAAATTGTTTTCGTCACTAAACATAATCTAATTTCTAGTGTCTAAATGTCTAGTGCATAAAAAGTGACGAAAACAATCATGAAAAAATGGTTGCAAAAAATTAATGTCAGCTTTACATGTAACAAGCAAAAATATTAGCATCAAAAACAACAACAATAACTAATTATGCACAGGCAACCTTGACTACACACCTTGGAATGTTCAGTCTAAAAATATGAGACTTAACGATGCATTCCCATTTACGTAGGTATATTGAAGTAACACAAAAACTTACGTATATAATATATTACTGGCTGTCACCCGCAGCTTCGCCCGCGTAATCAAAAGAATGTATTTTGTTCACACGTGGTTCTGTTGCTGTGTTCACTAACTTCAAAATAAAAACTTCATGTATTTTATTACGTTTTAGGAAATACAAAGTATTCTGTATTTTATTTCGTTCAGCGGTCAGACGAAAAAATCTAAGAGACACGTAAAAAGAAAAACAGGAAACATTGCAAATAAAGCAAAAATAAATAAATAAAAAGGGCTCGTCGAACGAGAACGGTGAAAGTATAAATTATGGAAAAATAGAAAACGCCTCCGTTGCCTCTAATGGTACCCGAGCTGCTGTCGATTTGGGCCAATAACAGATAGACGACAAATTGCTGGCCATTTTACTGAATAAAAAATAAAAAATTGAAATGTCAAATGTGTCTCATTCGAAGTTCCGGATCGAATTAATTTATTTTCGTTCATTTACTACGTTCCTTTGTTCATTATGAATTTACGCATCAGAAACCTACGTTCAATGTACGCGAGGTGTTCTATAAATATATTTAAACAATGCAAATGGAATAACACAGAGAGTAATAATTTTAAAAGAGAATCGTTCATGTCAACATGGCGCTTATTACTTCTATACATTAAGTATAATTATTGCTAGCACGAGATAAATAAATGGAAAAATAAAAGTTGAATATTCAAACATCATTTACGTTTTAACCCTATCCCGTCAATGTAACTGTTGCGAAACGATCAACAATGTGTTAAAAACGATTTCAAAACCCACCATCTATTAACAAGACAGTTCTCTTAAGTTTTCTTTTTTTTTAAATCTGCAATATCAAGATATTCTATACAAGGTTGTATTTCTTTTATTGAAGTATTGCATAGTGTGCACACGGTTCGGACTTTCAGTACTCTTAAAATGTACGTTGCGCTTAACGATAAAATAACACTCGCGAGATTCAAAGAAGTATCTACTTCAGTTTTTGCTTGCAACATGAACGTAATCAAGTTGAGATTTGGCAACAAGCGGATTGTTGTCCGGTTGCATTAAGGTAAAGGTTGCTATTACTGAAGTTCGAGCGTACCTTTACTGTAAGCTCAATATTATATACAGGGACATGATATATCAATATTATATACAGGGACATGATAATAAGGACTTCAACCGCTTTTGTAAGTAATAATTATAGGTACATTAGACATTACATATATAGTACCTTTTATATAACAACGGGCGCGAAACCTTTAAAAGGTAACTTACGTGCTGTGGCGAGATACCAGGTTATGTGGGATTTTCACCCCACTAAAACCCCTCGGTGACTTTTTGCACAGTTATTTGGAAGTCACTGGGATCTTCAAAGGAAGGCCGGTGTTGGCACGCGTCAGATGAAGCATATGTGACATCACATACTTGCCGGTGGTTACAAAAACATGCGATCACACACCGTCCTACACGGGAGGTACTTACTAAATAAGTACCTATATTTATACATAAGTATGTTTCATTAATACTTCTAATGCGCAATTGTTGAACATGACACTTCTGTCACTTGTCATGAGATAAGGGACCCATTGTGCGAAAACCTGGAAGCCTTAACGATCTTCAAAACATTATTTTGGATGTATAAAGACTGTTAAGCTGTACTCGGCCAACGTGGTAGACCAGCCTCAAACCGTATTTTGAGGGAACAATGTTGTAATTATAAAACATTTTTATTTTATCTGTGTACAATTGCATGGCGGAATTGCATTTCGCTGGTATCGCTTACTCTATGGATGCAGATTCAACGTATAGATAATTTTATATAGACGTAATTAGGAGGTAAATCCGCCAGCAAATTCTTGTTTTATTACTTGAGTAATATGGGAAATCAGCGCAAATTGCTATCGGTTGGCTAACAAGTGTTTCTAAAGATATTTTAATGTCAGCATGATAAAACTTTTTATTGTGTTATTTTTTATGATATTAATTTGCGACGCGTTTAATGCCTTGCTTCAAATGCTATTCGCTGTATAAGAATCCCGGCGCTGTTTGCCTGTCGGAGAAATATTTGGAAAAATTCGATACTTGCCTGTTTCATTTGTAGATGTTCGTGTATTCGTCTTTATGTGACCTTCTCGCGACGTAGACAATTCTTTTTCTTGTATACGTCAGTAAATCTAATTACCACAATTCACAATATTAAACAAAACATAATATTGCGTATAATGTATAAACAGTTATGTCTTTACGATTGAAGTAGCTAGTTTCTTGGTTATCTTTATGGCCGCGGTAGTGGTTGAGTATAACGTTACCGGCGTTGCACCAGCATTGCAAAAACATTGCCTAATCCATCTTGTAAGTATCTATAATGTCGGTACGATCGTACGTACCTATACATGCAACTTACAAGGACCATCAGCTAACTCATTATGAACATCTCGTCATTCATTCGTCTCATTCGACTTGCGAAGAATTTGAGTATTTTGAATCTGTGTCAGTGGTCTTGTCTCTGGTAATGCGTTGAAATAATTTTAATTTCGAGCGGGAGAGGGGGTTTTAATTTTAGGTCTGTAAATTTGGTGACAAATTGAAATATGTGTGTAATAACAACAAAAAGCAATATTAAGCTTCACAAAATGAACTTACTTTCTCTACCATATTTGATGTCAGCATGCCGCGTGCGCGTACTAGCTTTTTATTCAATATCTACTTATTATTCAAGGGATATAAAGGATTCTGTGTCCTATAAAATAAATGAAAGTAATCGATGACGCCTCGTTTCTGAAGTAATTCATTCTGAAGTTATTTTATTTCATAACAATTTTCTTAATAACTTACAAAAAAATTATAATACTAAGCGAGAAGTTTATGCAATTATTGCACACATTGTAAATGACATTTCAATTCACTCATGTATCCGAAATACGGTCAAGTCAAGAGTTTCCAATGTCATAAACGTCAAGAGAACAATAACATGTTGACAAACATTGAATGTCATATTTAAAAATGCTGCTAAAATATTTTAGCGTTCTTGAATAACGAAATATATTTGTAGGCAACATATTTTATATGCAATGTCTTTTTCGGTTTATAACTAACATCTTAATTTAAAGAAGGTCAGTGCGGTAATGTACAAATCTTTTGTCAAGAATAAAAGCAAGAAACCGCACTCAAGAATGGTCATTACTGAATGACTCATTGGGCGACTGGTTAGTTAATTTGACTGCTGACCCGGGGGGCGTTGGTTCGATTTGCACTTGCAGGCTATACTCTACCTAGTTTTGTGTCAAGAGGCCGATGTGGAAATGTCCTATTATTAAATTGCAAATGTATTTTATATAAATCACACAGTGACAGTAAAGTAACGGGTATTTATTGAGGACAACAACAAAAATTGCACATCTATAAGTAACAATCACTTAGTTCAATGTTAAGCGGGAAAACTTATTGATTCATTTTATTCAGCTATTATTGTAATAAAATCGGTTAAGTGCGTTTATTTTGTATTATATAAGCCTACGAGTGCCATAAGAAAATGTATTATAGGTACCTAACTAACAATTTTTCGAGCGCGAGGTGAACGCATATGAGACAAACCATAAAAAAACTTATCCTTGTTTTTGTGTAAACTGTTATATTATGATGTCATTTGTTTTAAATATAATATTTATTACAGAACAGCAATTGTAGTAAAAAAAAAACAGTATGATTTTGATTACATAACAGTACATACCTACTTATGTATTTACTGTTACCAAGTGCAGTACAAACCAGGGCCATTAATGATAACTATCATAATATGCTTAACAATAACAACAATAAGCATAAATAATGGCGGTGTTAATACTAATTAAACATATTAAGTGATGGACCGAGTTCGGGTTATGCCGAGTAACCGAGTACTGCATTTTCCTTGGTTTCATTTTAGCCTCGCCGAGTGTTCGACCGAGTTACTTGGTTCATGTTGGTCATACTTGGTTCATAAACTTATTTCAGACTGGCCACTTTCCATGTATGATTAATAATAATAATAATAAATTTAGCGCAAATACAGAATATTTTAAACACACGCAAAGATAAGCGTTCTGTTCCCTTTAATGAATAAGACTAATATATAACCGCCGTAAACACTAATGTACTGTAACTAATTAAGTTATTACTAATTAGTTCCTGTATTGTGTAATATTTCGAACTAATCATAACACAGATAGAAAAATATATAAAAGACAACATTAATCTAATGTAGTATTTATTTAGATATCGCAGCTTATATTTAAATACAGATATAATACCGTATTATGTTGAGTTACTGATAAGACAGAATGTTAAATATAAAGGAAAAATCAATGCACATTATAAACACTGCCCACATGAATGATGGCATAATGTCATCCACTTTCAAAACTTTCTATTTCTTCGCTATATTCGCATTCACGCTATAAGCAGAGTCGCTATATTCTATAGGTCTACCGTCAGACCGATAGCGCGGAAACTTCCCAAAATAAAATTTCCGAACGATCATTTGATCACTTATATTGCAAATTGGGGGTTGGATAATTAAAGTGTTATAAATAGCTTAAAGCGTTGCCCAGGATTCAAACAATCCGCATATAATTTACACAAAATCGACGCAACGGTTTTGATAACGGGACACCTGAGACGCCATCTACCTATTATTGACAGATAAAAAATGTTTAGTGTTTATAATAGATGGCATATAAATTTAGACATTTACTTTTTTTTTACGAGGCAGCACAACAAACACGATGTCATTTTTGGATTCTGACATTAGGATGTATTTGCATTTCACGTTTTCTAATGATCCCCACATTAAAGAGCAATCTTTCGCAATTGTTGTGTAAGTGACGATTTCCTGATTGTCGTATATAAGCTTCTGTAATGACAATTACGTAAGATAGGTGAGTGATTGCCATTGGGAACATGAACATGAAGACTCAACATTAACATTTTCCACATTAAATGCCTTCAGACATTAGGGTAGGTTAATGACATGACAGCTGAGTTATTGCTGGCCAATATCCGCATCACGTATCAGGCATAATTAAATATTATCTATAAAATTATCGGTTTACGTGTTTTTTATCATTATATAATGTATAACGTATTTATTACCTATTCTGTTACCGTAAAAAACGGCAGTGCATAATTTTTTTTGTTATTTATGCCAGTTACATTTTTCTTATTATTTACTGTACCTAGTGAAGTAAGTTCAAAAGCAGACCACTTGTTGAGGTTGTTATTGCCATTTTACATGCATAGTTCCGATCGTACACCCGTGCACGCGGTAAATTCTTTTTTTTTTATGTTATGAGAGTAGTAAACGAGCTGGCAGCAGTCACGAGTGGCCACTGCCGCCCATGGACATCTGCGACGGACCTCTAATAGGGCTGTAGTGATGGGACTGTTAGTATGAATTCAGTTAATAGTTGTTAATAAGAATTAATTGGTCAGTATTCGTTAGTAACAGGACTGCAGGAATGGGAATGAGTTTTACACAATAGAGCGAGTAAAGTAGCAGAGACCTTAATTGAAAGCTTCCTTGATATCGCGATGAACTAGCCGTACAATTAAAAGGCGGAAACTCTGACGTTTAGTCAGCGATCATATCAAGTGCCCGGGTATATTGTGACCGCCTGTTCATTGCAATTCGAACTCAATTCTTGTATCATAAGGCTGAGTTTACTTTAACATAAATGGGCAAATATAATTTATTCATAGCGCAAATTGAAATGTTACATTAGCGAAGTTTGCAAATCGATATCAAATTAATGGATCCTAGGGATATAGGAATCGTCAGCTAATACTAGTCCATTGCTGGACAAGCTAGGGTTGAATCTTAGCCCACTATTTAATATCGTCCGTCTCTTGTAAAGTGTAAATTTCGAATGTGGCGTAAATTAGCTGTCTTTTTCTATCTAAACGAACAACACATGGCTGATGGGAAAGAAAAATGGAACAGGAAATCTATTCCATTTTTTTGTATTTTGTGGGTACAGGCTTAATGAATGAGCCATTATTATTATCATTTTTTTTATAGTTCAGCCCGGCAGGCAGGCAGACGGGTCACCTGATGGTAAGTGGTCACCGTCGCTAAGGACACTTGCAACATACGAGGAGTTGCCAATGCGCTGCCGGCTTTCGAGGAGAGCTCTTTTTACGCCTTTCTTGAAGAGCCCCATGCCATTGCGCTCCGGGAATGCCTCAGAAGGAAGCTCATTCCACATCCTAGATGTGCATGCGTGCGTTTCATTTAAAAAACGACGCTAACAGCCAAGTACTTTCTGTTTTAAGAGGCCAGTATGCAATCTCTAACAGAATGAATGTTGCGTATTTGTTAGTAAGTACATATATACCGAGCAGACAACCCTTGACTTAGACGATACAGTTTAAAATGCTTGTGTGAAAAGGCCCTAAGGATGAGCCTGGCATCATATTGGGAATATGCAATTTAAATCTCTTACGTTGGCGAACTATTTACAGACACACACATACACACACTTAAAAAAGCCAATTTTGTGTTCGCAAAACGCACCGTTAACGTCGACTCAAAGAAGTATCGAATAAAATTCAATAACTCTTCTATTTCGAAATACGAAAACCGTATCATTCAAATACCCTATCCCGTCTCGTTCAAAGGTAGTTGCCGATGTTTCGTTTCCGACATTTCAGTGCGAATTTCAAGTTCCGGGACTCCCGCAACCGCATCTGTCATGTAAATGCGCCACGTGACATTTGTAGCGTCACATCTGCGCGCAACGCCGACGTCGTCACTCACGACGTCTTGCGTAACACCGTTAAAATCCATACGCACCCATATTAATATTACGAGGGTGTGAACAAGATTTGTTACGTGCGTTTTATAACTTAAAAAATTATGTCGGTGAACGAAAACATCGCGACGAAACCACTTTAAGCGATGCGTTAGAAAAATTTGTAACGTTTAATCGTATTCATTTAATTATTCTTAAATGAATCCAAAAAAATTTTTTTTTATGTTAGGTTTTTGTTTCTTGTCGTTTAAACAAATCAAAATTATACCTTTACAACTGTAGATTTGTTGTACGTAATTTGTCAATTGCGTTCGTGTAAGTATATTTGTTGATCAAAATTATGATGACTATTGCACTTAACGAAAAAATATAAACGTCTAAAAACGTATACAAAACCTCCGGTCTCATTTCAAGTCATACATAACACAGATTCAAGCATCAGTAAACGTCGCATCAGTGACCGTCCGCATACCTCACGCTCACATCTCGTCGACATTACCGTTACACACGGCTTAATAGACTCACATCTAAACTGCTACATAAGTGATGACATTGTCTTTTGTATAGCGCTTCTCGTTTCGTAATGCTGTGAGTTAATTCGATTATAAAGGTAGTGTTTTTTCGGTGTCATTTCGAATCATACATAACACAGACTCACGCATCAGTAAACGTCGCATCAGTGACCGTCCGCATACCTCACGCTCACATCTCGTCGACATTACTTTGTATCACACGGGTCAATTAACTTATGTAAGTTATATAACTAAATATATGTATATTTAGTTACATTTTCGTAGATTTTAATATCATTTAAACGGTGACGGTAAGCACCGAATTTAATTTTTTTGGAAAAAGCCTTAAAAAATGTAGACCGGTGTAAAATGAGTATTGAGTAAAAACCACCCAAGAAAATTTCCTCATTACTCAACGGATATAAGATACTAAATGCCTATTGACATTATCCATTAGCGTAATTAAACTTTAATACTTAGGATGTGGAGTGGCGAGTATTAAGGGAGGCTTATGTCATGCATAAGACCTTTAAGGGTTGATCGATGGACGGTTTCTGAGTATCCCCACAGTACATTAACCTTTGTAATTCATGTAATTGATGTAAAATGTAGTTGGGTCAATTTACAAATTAAATCAATTTATACATAACATAAAATAACATATGAGAGTGATGAATATAGAGACGAAGCACGTCAGGTTTGTAAGGACAGAGATATTTGGCACTCGGTGCTTTCTGCCTATCCCGTTAGGGATCTGGCGCGATGGTATGTTGTTGTTTTTGTTGTTGTAATAAGTAACAATCTAAATATATATAACTCAAAGGTGACTGACTGAGATGGTGATCTATCAACGCAACCAAATCACTGGACGGATCGTGCTGAAATTTAGCATGCAGGTAGATGTTATGACGTAGGCATCCGCTAAGAAAGGATTTTGATCAATTCTACCCCCAAGGGGATAAAAT